>JAUMHP010000057.1:1850322-1867749 GCA_032361065.1 Enteromius trimaculatus
GAGCCGTCATCAGACCGAGACGCAGAGACAAGCAAGACTCCTAAGAGATTGAGGTGTTTTGTTGTTGAATGTATTAAATGAACAGAGCAGTAGTGATTTACTCCCGACATCTGAGAGACTGAAGACGTGGAAGATTAACGTTACGTTTGGTTCTGAAGGGAACGCACCCTTGATCAACCGAGATGTGTTTATGATCGTGCGAATCATTCATGATCCAGCCTCACCTACAGAAGCAGTGAGTATATCTTTTAATGAATCTTTGCAAATCTTTCGTCTTTCCTAATAATGTGCTAATTAGCGAGTTTCACTATGAATACAGCTAAAAACAGATCCTCTGAGAGCGACTATGAAAAGAGGGGCGGAGTCAGAGGAGCTCGTGAATATTTAAAGGGGAAGTACACAGAACAGAGTGATTTCAAAAGAGCTTTTTATGACAGGGTAAAATGAGCGTTTTTAAAACTATCTTTTAAAAAATTTAAACAAACTATATTACAAACTTTCCATTAAGACCCTAAAGAATCATATTAGCTTGTGGAAAAATGGGTTTGTATGACCCCTTTAAATGATATTATTTACACATTTATGAGCACGTAACTCAAAGCCTGCCCCTAAATCTACCATCTGTCAATAAAACACAAGATATAGCAGGCAGTCATAATTTATTTGAAAGATATTAATATTCCAAGTCTTTTGAGGCAAAACGATTGATTTGTGAGTAGAACAGACACGATCGCGGTCTCCGTCTTCCGCATACTTCCTGTGCGCTGCTGCAGTCCGCGGTTTTAAAAATGCTGCTACAAGAATCCTTACGTCAACGTTGGTCGTGAAATGCCATTGGTTCTTGGTTTCATGCTACGTGGCAGGAGTATGTTTTCTGAATGAGATGACAGCGCGTGAACGGAGCGGGTCCATTTTCAGTGGTTAAAACCTTGTGTTTCTCTCTCTACTCTCTTCTTCACATAAAGACTTCATATGGCTTCAGAAGACTTGGAATGTGACACGACTGTAATGTATTTATACTGCTTGTTAATGATTAGTTTGTGCAATAAATACCAGTAACTGCATTTGCGTGTGTGTTTATATTGTTCAGAGGTGGGTAGGTTTAGGGTAGGGGTGGGGTTTGGTGCTCCAATAAAACTAAATAATTATATAATAAATGTATATATGCATGCAAACCATTACATTAAACAAAACACCTGAAAGCAATGGAGGACCCTTTGGAGGGAAAAGTGACTAAAAAGGTACCTTGAGCTTCAAAAAGCAACGCAAACAGGTCTTGACCAATCGTCAAAATGTGAGGAGACTGTATTTCCTCATTCTGTTAATTTTTGAATGAACTCACCACAGAATTTGGGAACCGGCCGGGCATTCCAGGAAGCTGATGAGACACTGAAAGAACTATTCGGCTGTGAATGACACAAACACTCAAAGTTAAGTAAAGATTACTGAAATATGAAAACATTTTAAGTGCTATGTTAGACAAAGCAACCAAATTAAATCTCACCAATGGTGTTCTGCAGATCATCAGTCTGTCAGGAGGGGAAGATCCTTGTTCGGTCATTAGCACTGCAAAAGTGGTTTCAGTTATTTAGAAAAGAAACCAATAAAAAAAACTGACTAATTCAGTTTCCTGTTTAAAAACCACAAGGTCCATTTCCTAATAGCGATGACACAAGCGCAAATAAAGAAGTAGTAGGAAAGAGGAACTGTTCTGATGTCACATGTAAATTTGCATGATCCTAAAATGGAAGTGATACAACTAATGTTTCACTGGGGGCAGTACCTTTTCAAAAGTTACTAATGTGTGAATTAAACCACCCTTTAGGGGAGAATATGATGCAAATGCTATGTCCCAGTGACAGCTTTTTTAACTTTTATTTTTGAGATTGTATCACGTTGTAGCCTAAACTCCTCTAAATGAGACAACAGGCATTTTACTAAGTATAACATATGGTTGCATCTACAAAAAAATATCAATAACAACAAAGCTGGTAAGTCTTACCTGTCTGCTGGTAGTGATTGATCTTTTTAGCTAGATCGGCTCTATGGATGGACCTCAGCCACTGTTCAAGCAAGTCCATCTTCTCACTGGAGAGCTGGTCGAGTTTCTCCAACTCCACTACAATGTCTAAAAAACTCTGAAAGGACAAAAAAAAAGTCAGCTCCAGACATCACTTCTACACATGAAGAACAGAGCTGTCAGTGCATCATACCTGGACACTTTCCAGTTTGTGTTTTGGTAAAGTGCCTTTGAGTAAGAACGACAGCGACTTCAGGTCCTCTGTGTCCATGTCTTCACTAACATCAGCCATCAGCACTCTAAAAACACAACATCCAGGTTAAAACCTTCCCTCGAACCCCATCCTGTGCCCAAATGGAGGGAGCCTTACCTATATTCTGATACAGAATGGCCATTTTTTAGCAGTCCCTCAACCGCGCTCTTGTTGGTGCACAGCACTTCTCTCAGCAGATCATAGCGTTTTATTTTCAGAATGAGCTCCATGAGAAACACGTAATCCATCCTCTTTTGGCACAGCACAGATTGTAACATGCCTCTGGGATCCGTTGAGAACTTGTCCATATCAAGAGCTCCACACAAGTAAGAGATCTTCTTGCATTCATCAGCACTGAGCTCATCAGTGATCTGACTGATAATGTTTAAGAGGCCAGACATTGTGCTCCAAAATGACTCTGATGAGCACAAAAACTGTCATTATGAAAGAGTCTTTGTGTTACGTACAAAACGGTGAGTCAGGTCATTCATCCTAGACTTACTTTCATAATTAATTAGCATTTGAAAATGTACAAGGAATTTCAATAATAATAATAAGCTAATAATAGTAATTATTATTATTATTATTATAACAACACAGCAAGCCTTTTAGCTAAAATTCCACTATATTTCATGTCGTATTAAATATCGCAAAGATTATACAAGGCTAATAATATTTATAGCGATATGGTTGTGACGCAGCGGTAGTTATGTAAACACGCTATAAAATAACAGCTGCGTGTTTTATATGAAGATTAATTCAGTGACTTGTATTCTCGAAATAAAAAGACAAATCTGTAAACCTTACCTCGAGAGAGCTGTGCTGTGACTGAATGGAGCATCTCTCTCTGATGGGGGTAAAACAGCGGTAACTCAGAGGAATTCCATGACACTATTTACTCTAAACGGAAGTGGGCTGAAAAAGTACGCAACGTCATAGTAGCCTTCCTTTTTAATTTCGCTTTTTACTCTACAAGTTGCGGAGAAAGTGAAATCCATCATGCTTTATCTTATCTATAAAATCTCACAGTTGAGAGAATACTTTTTAAAACTAGATTTTGTTTAGTCTTGTTTAACGCCAAAATATCTAAAATTATTAAATCAAGGATTTTCTAGACAATAAAATGTATTGTAGAAATGGAACGAAACAATGTTTTTACGTGAAACAAGCAAAATAAACTGCCAATGGGGTAAGCAATATAATCTTATTTTCAGTTTGAAATAAGATTATTTTGCTTTTCTAAAAACAGCTTGTTTACTTAATTTTGACTTTTTTCCTGAAAAGACCATTTTTCACGTCCATGTTGGTTTAAGAATTCTTAGGTATTTTGACTGGAAAAATCCAGTCTTAAAAAGCATTGCAGTTTGTACAAATCTCGCCTGCTTTTAACTTAACGGTTTTGTTTGTTGACTTTTACAAGCTCAACTTTATCACAAAAAACTGCAACCAAAAAATTACTGCGTATGAAAAACTTAAAACCGATGTTTAATAAGTAAGCTCCTTTTGCTAATCATCCAACATCTGGTAACCTGTTCCTCTTGCGGGCAGCTATTTCCATTTAACTGAGAGGGAAGTCAACTTAAAAATTAAAAATAAAACATCCTGAAATTATTAATGATCTGTGGTTGTGTAGCGTTTTAGACACATATTTCCTCCATTAAATTAAATATTAACCTTAAAGCATCTGTGCAATGCCAGACAATCCTTCAGATCCTTTAGACAATTAATTTGGTGTGTGCAACCCAAGCAAAAAGACAAAGATGCACACTGTGAGTGTAAACCCCCTGGGTCTGCGTCCATCTCCAGTCGTCCTCGCTCCAAGCGGGTCTGGAACCCAAGTCTCTGGCATGGGAGGCAGGCGCTCTAACAAGGAGGCTAAAGGACATGACCCCCAGCGTTAGTCACTAGAGCGCCTCTGTTTGAGATCAGGGGAGTGAGGTTTAACTGCACAGCTCCTACTTGCTGGCCTCTGTTACATAAGCATACAACAGTTAAGGAGGTCATAGTCAAAACATTAACCTAGATCTGCTTCAATGTTAACCGCTTCATAGTCAGGATATGTAACATGAAAATATCTGGTATATATATATATATATATATATATATATATATAGAAAGAATAGCACCTTATATTAGGAAGTTTAACTGCAACATCCAATGAACATAAAACAGGCATACTTAGCCCAGCTCAACTAATTTTTATTTATTTTACATACTGGTCATGGGAATCAAAACGATGGATGAACACAGGTGTTAGGAAGCCTTTCACGGGCTAATGTTTTCATGGATAGACAACAACAAGCTTAAAGCCTGCAGCAAACAGAGTCTGGCAGCGACTGGCTCTGCTGAGCTTTAGTCACACGATTAGTGCTCGGACTTCTTTGGAGGGAAGAAATAGTACTCCACTGCCAGTGCCACGGCAAACGCTGCGAATCCTGTCTTAAATCCACGGAGGAGAACATCTCGGAAGGTGACTGGGACGCCAAAGCTGCCTGTATATCTCCACGCCTCATTCCTGCAAAAAACAAAGGTTACCATCTTTAGTCCTTCATTTTCTTACTTTCATAACATCCTGTTTCAGAAAAACGAACTATTGCTGAAGTCAAATGCACAGAACAATTTTACATATTAAACATTTATGCATTTTACTAAATATTTGGCTGAATGCTTTGAAACCATGGCAAGTCACATATTAAATTGGGGGGGGGGGGGGTGTAATAAATTTAGTACTAGTTCATTTAACTTTAAATTTGTTAAGTGAAAATGTGCACACACTCAGGCTACACAAGATTAGATTAGTTTGTTTCTTCATGTGTAGAAATACATCACTTGCTCACCAGCGGATCTTTTGCAGTGAATGGGTGCCGTCAGAACGAATGTCCAAACATCTCATAAAAACAAGTAATCAATACGACACCAATCCATCATTTAATGTCTAGTGAAGTAAAAAAGGTGCACATTTGAAAGAAAAAAAATCCATTTACTGTTGCTTACAGCAAAAAAATAAATAAAATAAATATCCATAATATTGCTTTTTCCAGTCTGATCAAGCTGATCCAGGGGAAAAAAAACAGCCAAAAGCTGTTTTAATCAATTACGCCAGTAAAGAGATATTCTTTCTCTGAAGAAAAAGTTATTACCGATTATTGACAGATGGATTTGTTTCTTACACATGCAGCTTTTCATTTTACTGTATGTTAATTGATGGACTGGGAGTGGTGTGGATTATTGTGATGTATTAATAAGCTGTTTGGCCTCTTGTTCTGACGGCACCCATTCACTGCAGAGCATCCATTGTTGAGAAAGTGATAGAGTGCTATTCCTCCAGATCTGTTCTGATGAACTCATCTACATGTTAGATGGCCTATACGAGGAGTATGTTTTCAGCTAATTGTCATTGACCTATTCATTTTACTAATGTATATCATTCTTATCACAATACACAGGGATAGTCCAGAATTTAATAGCCCACTATATATACGCATGCCATAGAGAACTCCAGGCAAACAATGCAGAAGCTGTATGATGTTACCGAGCCCAGGGGTCCCTGAGTCCTCTTCGAGCCAGCCTCTGCTGGGTTGCTTCCAGCGGCGTTCCTTCCCATTTCCACACTTTATAGTCTGGCATAGACAACTTGCCATGTCCATGATCCCCACCCATGACTGCTGATGAAGAAATCTCACAATTATTCACGCAACAGAATTGAGTAGATATACAGTGTCTATTTGACTGAGATTTCAACGGATCAGTAGAGTTGTACTTCAGTGGTTTCGTTTCATGAATTAGCTGTTCAATCGTGCAACACTGAAATGTTTAGATAGAAACAAACATGGCAAGCGAAGCAGTTTATGATAACTACACTGCAAACACCGAGTCTGGTGCTGTCTTCAGCAGCAAATACGCCCTGCCTCCAGCTTAAACTTAAGTAGAATTACACGAAAAACAACGTAAACGTATTAAATGACAGCATATTTACCTTTTTAAAGCAAAGTGACCTCCAGCATAAACGCGCAAACAATCCAGGAAGTTCAGTTACTACTTCCTGTGAAGAGCTAACGTCACGGCGCATTCGAAATAAATACCAAATGTTGCAAAAATAATATGCAAAAAAAAAAAAAAAAATTGTAAAAAAATAAAAAATAAAACTGTTATCCAATATTTCATGATTATTTTTTGCCATTCGACTTTTTTATTTTTTATTTTTTTTTGGATAAAATAACGACAGAACTTTTATTTTGACACGTATTTCTAACTTCCCGTCCACATGTATGAATTAACAATTTGGCGCATGCGCACTTTCAGTTTCCAAATCAATGGACAGGGCAAACTCGGGACCATGACAATTTTATTGAAATGATCGTTATTATTGTTATGCGTTCACAGAAGTTTTCTTAATATGCATAGTGTGTTTTTTTCCTTTCCGTAGGCAGCAAAGTAAACACGTTTACACATTTCTATTTAAGACAGTCACCTTGTGAAAGGCAACGAACGGGGAAACAAAAAAAACTCCAGCAGGTTGGGGTTTCTTTTATAACTTATTGTATTTAATTTGACTTTCACGATGGGTGTAGTTCTGCGGAATCTACAGAACGTGGTTCCCCTGAGACGCGCCAAACTGCGCAAAGATGTGGAGATCCTCAGACACATCTTCGGGGTCCAGAAGTTTGACATGGGCATTATATGTGTGGACAACCGCAAGATTCAACGCATCAACCACATCTACAGGAAAAAGAACCAGCCCACAGATGTGCTGTCTTTCCCCTTCTATGAGGTACAACCGCTGTCAAGGTTTTATGGCTATACATGCATTTAAAAATGTGCCTAAATGTTATTGTATATAAACATTGGCCATTGACAGGTGGCAAGACCCATGTCTGAGCAGTTAAAGGAAATAATGGCTGAGGTTTGTTTCATTTTCCAAGGATCTGAGGCCAGGCAAAATCCCATGCGCCCTCCAAAGAGATGAGTATAACTTAGGCGACATCTTCTTAGGTGTAGAGTATGTAATGCAGCAGTGTAAAGAGACTTCCCAGGATCTCCATGAAGCACTTACAGTAAGAAAACAAATGTAGTTTGATCACATTTATATCTGCAGCCTAGAAAAAAACTTTATTAAAATGTCTGTGGTATTGCGCAGGTGGTCACCTCTCATGGAATCTGCCATTTATTGGGATACAGACATGAAACTGAAGAGGAGTGGAATGAGGTGGGACTTATTTTATCCCAAATACTTTATGAGAGTATTGATTGTAGCCCATGGGACTAATTATTGAAATATATATATATATATCTATCTTGAAGGAACAAAACCAACTATGAAGCAGTGATTGTCAACTCAATATTCAGTAATATTCCCTTTACACTGGGTGGTGGATTTATTAACCAGTGCATTAAAAACATTTACATATAAATCTTCCTGAAGCCTGAGAAGGTGAGAAACGTCTCCACGATGCTTGTACACATGACAGGCCACGTGCTAAACAAGTGGTTCCTGAATTTTTTCTGTCAGGCCCCCAAAATATTTTGAATCTTTTGCAGAATCCTGAAAAATAAATTGTACTATGGAAAGGAGGACTGTTGTAAAACTTTAACTATAATTCTCAGATGATGTTTTTTTTTCCCACCATCTAAACTTAAATTATCACTTTGTAATACTTTGTAATAGTCTCTTTTCAGATTGCATATGCAAATGTACTATACTATTTTTTTTATATTTCGTAATATAAAATAAATTGTGCTAGGTATTTGTAATCCATAATTGCTTTAAAGTCATGTCTAAAACGTTGTCTTCCAAATTTGAAGCGGATAAAAAAAAAAAAAAAAAAAAGACGTTATACCAACGATAGCCAGTGGGTGGCACCCAAACGTTGAAACTATTTTTTTGGGATGCACATTTATCATTACAAAATGCCACCAAATATGGAATCTTTACCGACATTTAATACTTATTTTGTCAGGACTAAACAATATTTTAATTGTAAGAATGCATTTTGTAATATAATTTGACACCGCCCACTAAGGGGGAGGTACCATGCATGGAAATGCAATGTTGGAAACAGGCAATATAATTTTGGTATGAAGTACATAATATGCAAAAAAAAGTCTTTGTGTAGTTTGACTTTGACTTGTGCTCATTCGGCTGCTGCGATGGAGCCTGTGACTAAGTCAGTCCCCATTTAATGTTAAGCTGATATTTTAACACCTCTTGAACCCCATCGATTGTGTTCTTTTTCACAGATGCAGCAGAAAGAAAGTTACATTCTCAGGGAGTTCAACAGGCTGACAGGCAGCCACCTCGAGCCACTCACAAAGAGATGCACATAGGACGCGTGACGTTACACACTTGACCGTAAACGAGGGAGAAAGCACATTTGCTGCTAACATACACTGCGGAGTAGTCCTGAATCTTGAATTAAAACCAATGGAACACTGTTGATTTCTTTTCTAAATAAATTTTATTTAAAATGTGTTTAAGGAAGTCAAAGACTGAATACTAAGCAATTACGTAGAGCTTATACCACTGTTTCAGAGAACACCATACACACAACGTCCAAACAAGTCCCACTCTTCCATGAACCTACTCTGATGATCAGAACAGAAAACATATATAAAGTGGTTACCACAGACATGAAAATGAGAACGACAGTACAGTACAAATCAGACAGTGAACAAGATCCTAAAATAAATAACATCAGCTGACTTCATGTGAAGCACTCTCATTGGATGCTTACTATATTTCATAAAGGTGTGAACGTTTTTCATTGACGTCTACACATTGGCTGTGCAACCTCACACTGTAAAGCTCTATATAGAAGGAAAACAAAATTGTTTGTAGGTCTGTAGGTGTGGAGAGGCATAAAGAATCTTGAAGTGAGATCTTTAAAAAAAGACAAGCTACATCAACACCACTGAGCTTGTTAGATTAACGTTTATAAAAGAAGAATAAAACAACCAACAGTCATCAGTAAAGCCTTGAATATAAACCAAGTCTCTCTTCATCGCTATAGGTCATATAAAAGCCAACTGGCAAAATCAAATATTGCACCACATTTTCAGCTGCATATCAAACAAGACGGACACCCCAAATTCCCTATTCCACCCAAACATATATAAGAATAAATTTTTATATGTAATAGATTGAAAAGGAAATCTAAAATCTGCAAAGGGGAAAGGGAAAAAAAAAATTGGAGAGAACAAGCTCTCAGTATTTCTTAATGCATAAGGGTATTTTCATAAAGGCAAACAAAATATTTAAACAAGAAAAAAAAAATAATAAAGAGCATCTTCGAGGTCGAAGTTACACCTTTTGAGAAACTCAAAATGCTTTCTATATTTATGCATTTATTTTCTTTGCGTTCCCCCATAAACATTTGTACCTAGGAGATTCTAGAACATTTAGCCATCTAACTGCAAGTCTACATTTGAAACTGCAACAGTATAAATCACAGGGAGAATTGGGAAAAGTGAAAGGGAAACCGAAAAGGAAAAGTGCCCAAAGTCGGTACATGTGTGTGTGGACGGTCTTCAGTAGTACTGATGAAGGGTGTGTTTACCCCTGGCTCAGTTCAGCTGTTCATCAGCAGAAGGATCCACCCGGATGTTAAAAGCGCGCGGGAGCGTTTATAGCGGCTGCAGCACTGTGCGACCGGCATCACCGTTCCCTCCTGCCTTCTCCAGCTCAGACAGCTCCTCAAACACATCTCTGAACACACAGACATCTCGTCAGAACACAACACCACCAGCGGCTCCCATTCCCTAATATGCGAGAGTTACAATATTTATACTGACTTCTGCATGTAGAAAAAGATGTATCCGCTCCGGTCACGGTCTCTCTGAACGGTGGACTCCTGTGTGCGGGAGACGTCTAGATCATTGTAAGTGAGCCAGGCCTGTTTCTTCATGTCGTAAACATCACTAATGTAATGCCCTATAGGAGGAAAGAGAAACAGCGGCTGATGTCACTTGCTGTACTTGACCCCCAGTGTTAAAACAACATGAAGCGAAAAGATAGGGATCTGCAATATTGTATTAATGTGCGATATGACTTTGTTGTTGTTGCAAAATACTCACATGCATGACATGAAGACTCCAACCCTGATTAAACATGTGAAGCAGCTAATCAAGCTCTTACTAGGCATGTTAGAAACATCCATGCAGGTGTGTTAAAGCTAAACTCTGTCAGACACTGGCCCTCCAGAACGGAGTATAAAATCAATCCATTAAGAGTGCCATTTTTCCCTCTAAAAATGACCATGACTACAAATGTGGTAGATGGTTTTTGTTTTTTTTAACAGATTCAATAAATAATTTAATTCATAAAGTTATTAAGAGACTTGAGACCACGTTTCCTGTTTTTGTGCCATTTTGATTACAAAAATAATTCCAAAAGCTGCATTTCTGAGGAAACATGATAGTTTCAACCCTGAACTAATCATTTAAACTATTCCGTTAAATCGCAATGACTTCATTACATTTAAAGTATCTAATCAACATTATGATTAATATACTCAATAGATGCATGCATTTGCAATTGTAGGTTAAATGCATTCATGTCCTGCATCAAACAGCGAGTAAACATCTATATAAGACTACTTCTGTGTTTGCCCTACAATGCAAAGATCAATATTGTTAATACTGATTTTATTTGCTTTCTAACGGCCCGAATGGTTTATTACTCTAAATGTAAGAATCTGAATTTGTAAAGAATTTAAACTTACTGGAAATTATTACTTTCTATTTGATTATCACACAGATTATGAAGAATATTAAAAGCTTTACTAAGTTACCAGCACAATAACACACTCAGCAAAGTATTGTCCAACTATCATTACTGATAAAATCCAAGAAAATAGAGATAATTTGTGTGTCAACGTCGCACACCCCTATTAGAAGACATCAGTACCTGATGATGAACTGCTGCCGATGTGACTGACCACACTGATGAGTCTGAAGGAGTTCGGAAGCTCTCCAGTCTGGGAAAGAAAGAAAAGTAAATAAATAATTGCACGATCATTAAAACGGTCCTGAAAACCTGCACTTCTTAAACCGCACCTCAGCGTTCTTCTTGAGCTCTTCAGCTTCAGCCTCACTGTACTCCATATCCAGACCATCCTCATTCCCAGAGTCATCATCAGAGCACAGCAGCTCCGGCAAAGAGTTATTAAACTCTGCAACACCACAAACATCCACGTTAACTTTAATAAAGATAATGTGACGGTACATGATGTTCTGGGCGTGTCATACTGACCTTGCAGGCTGAGCTCAGTGGCTCTCTTCAGATCATCATCTTCCCTCATCTCTCTCGCCTCCTGTGCAATGAACACGATAATACTCACTGAACAACAGTCATTATCATCATCAGTTAAGCTGTGCTGACGTCAAGACTGGGAAAGTACAGCTGCTAAGAAGATTGTGCTAGAAGACCAACATTCACAATAATTCTCAAAAACTTTAAGCTTGTTAACATTTTCTGGCCAAGTAAAACTTTAGATTCTCTCTTTTAAGTTTACAGCTCATGTTGTTTGTTTTACTGCAGATATTTTAATTTTAGATTTATGAAGACTTTAAAACGGTCCTTTTGATTTTACATTATACATAAATTAGGTAAATAAATTCACATTGAGAAGTGTAAAAGTATTACAATGATCACAACCTTATTAAATTTATAAAACATAGAATTGACCGCTAGATTCCTCACATGTTCCTGCAGGCTCTGAGCGAGGGCCTGCTGCAGCTCTTGTTCCTCTCGCTCCTGATCTAAACTGTACTGCTGCACCCAGTCCAGCTCTCCCTGCACACCTTCAGGCGTCTGGTTCTCTTTATTCTCATCCATGGTCAGATCGAGAGACTCCAGGGCATCTAGACACAAACCAAACCATGAACAAATAATTCTAGACACTGCAGGCCAGGAATATAAACATCAGGTCTAGTAACGCTCTAGATACCTGCGGGCTGTTTCTCTCCATCCAGAAGCTCCAAATGATGAGTCAGGTCCTGCCCGTCTGCATCTCCAAACCCTGTGTCTGGGCTGCTGGTCGGCTCATCATCTGGGCATCCGGACAAACTAGTGTCGTGCCGACTCATCTCCAGCACAGCTGCTAGAATCTCTTCATCGTTGATGGCGTTTAACTCGGAGTTCTCGACCTGTACAGTGTGCTGCACCTGAGGATCAAAGAGAGGTCAGATGCAAGGTGCAAACTGGTCAGATGTTTCCTTCAGAAATCTGGGGCCGCTACGTTATTCTTTCCCTACATCAGTTCTTATTGAAATCAGAATATTTTTGATATTAAATTGATTTCCAAGGTTTTTTTCCCCAATATAAAATCAATATAATGCCCAGCGGAAACCCTGGTAGATAATGTTTAATTTGATTCACAAATGCAATCAATCGACAATCCATTAAAAAGACACCTATTCTTCTCACCTCTTCCGTCCTGTCATCTTCTGAATGATGCTTGCGACCAATTTTTCTGACGAGCTCCTCCTCACTATCCGAGTCACACAACATGCTCCCCGAACTCTCTGGCTTTTGAGAAGCTTTCCTGTAAACCAGTTTAAAACGCATTAGTATGAATCAAGCCTAAACACTCTTAGCATTCACATCAGGGGGCTGCTCTCACCGTAGTGTTGAAGAGTTGACCGACTGTGACATCTTCAGCGTCCGGGAGCTGAAATGAAATCAGTCATTAGTGAGTATGAAGAGTGCTTCACCAAATGACAGCAAGCGCAAGACTGAGTCTTACATGGTGGTCTGTAGGCTCCAGCCGAGGCTGAGAGGGGGGCGTGTGGCGTCTGTGCAGTGTGAGAGCAGTGTGAGATATTTGGGGATCAGGACTTGTTGGCCCAGCTTGCTGTTTAAAGAAAGTTGACTGTTGTAGCTGTAGCGTTTAAGGTGAAGAATCAGCACTCTGCACAGAGACAAAGAGAGAGAGAGATTCGTTTAAATGTTTTGAATTAGCCACAAATGAATCTAAACAACCTAAAGTTTGTCAATTCATACAAACCTGGGAAGCCTGCTAAATTTGTGAGCGACGGTAGCTGCTTTCCCACTGCATTTCTCACAGGAATACTCAATCTCCTCCATCTAGAAACACAAAGCCAGCAGATGATGAGTTTTGTCACTAGTTGAAAGTCACAAAGATTATTTGCTGTTTTACTTGCCCATGCAACATTTAAGCCAATAAATAAACTAATAATGACAAAAACTTAATGAATAAAAAAGGACTGGTCACAAATGTTCATTAGAATCTGATTTTAATCTGAGGTTTGTCTGTTTAGATCAATGTGTAAATTAAATATTTGCATGAATATATGCCATAAAGAATATGCCAGAGTGCTTAAACAAGTCGTCAAACAGTATCTACATGTTTTCAAACTGATTTGTTTTCTGCATGTTATTGACTACATGCAAATATTCATGTTGATCCAAACAAACAAATTAAGAGCCCTTTATCAAATTAAAAAGTTCATCACTGAACATCAGCTTTACTGTGAACAGGAGTTTGTTTGATCATTCACTTTTTACAGCTGGTATGATGTGTCGTACCCTGAAAAAGAGATCTAGAGAGTCCTGTATGGATCTCAGCGGAAGAGTTTTTTTCCTGCGCGGCAGGTCGATGGACAGGTCATTGAACTGCTCTCGTTTCGTCACCACCTCTCCACAGCTGTTCACCAGAGCAAGAGAGCACTCAGTAAGTCATGTGTTGACTCATGCCTTTTAATAATATGTCTTGTAATAACTACATGGCCTCTTTCTAGTCACCTTTTACATGTTATAGTGTGCTGCACTTCAAACTCCATGTTGACTGTAACCGGGCAGGTGTAAATGCGTGAGGTGTCCACCTCCTCTGCTAACCGAGCGCTAACTGGCTCCTCCCAGCCCGAGGGCTCGTTCTTCCAGCTTTTGTTGATCTTCTCTACATCCTCCTTCAGCTGGTCCAGACACTGGCTCAGGAACTCATGTGCATCCTGAGCAAAAACAGCTGATTTAAGTATCCATACCAATAGACAACAAAAATGTTTGTTATACTGTCATCTGTCAACTTAACTCCTCAAGCCCTTAAGTCATATTCTTACTGGCTACCGGTGATTTTTTCACACAGCAGCCGAAAAAGTGTTTTGAATGCGATTCTAAAATAACCACTGCGCTGTAGGGTTGGGCGATGTCGACCAATTTGGCATCGCGATGGACGATGGTATTGTCGTCGCCATAGGTGGCAGGGGGATTAGTTGTGACTAAAACACCAAGCCCCGCCCCACGACTGACAAAACCGTGTTCGCACGAGCAGGCGAGAGAGGATTGAGCGCAGGAGTGATCGCACACAAGTGCTTGAATTGCACGGATGACACATCAAACGAGCGCAAGGGTTTGATATGAGCTCGCGGCCCCATTTCTTTCCATGTACATCTGTTTTCCTCTTGCGGAAATGATTTATCGCGCTCGCTTATTAATGGCATAGATTTGCCACCATAGATTTAAGTATATTTTTCGCGAGCTGGTTGCTGCGGCGGGGCATCGCAATGCCGGCTCAGCATCGTGATGTCTATCGGCGATGGACGATGGCATCGTCTATCGACCCGACCCTACTTTGCTATTATATTGAGAAAAAAAACCCGAAACTCTTTAATCGTTAGAGTGAATGGGCTTCAGATGCATCTGCATTAGAAATCAAGATGTCTTACATTCTGCATGTAACCAGAAAAACGCTCGGCTGTTGAGGAAATGGCATTCTTCACTCTCCGCAAAAGATCTTTCTTGACTTCAGGAGGGGAAATATCTTTCCTGGCCAGCAGAAGAGCGAAACGCCTTGATAAGGAAACAAAAACAAAACATCAACAAGGATTGTGACTGGATAATCATTACCAGGGCTTTAACTTTTTTGCTCAGCAGCCACTGTGGCTAGTGGTTTTCCAAATTCACTTGACCTTTTTAAAAGGGCATTTTTCCCTAACTGTATTAAATGCATGCATAATCTTTCATACATTTTTACTTAATATAATAAGATAACGTTACCAATCATATGAAATGACTATCTACAAATATCAATCAATCCACTGCAGAAAAAGCAGATGTGACTGGAGCAGCATTCAGATGCATTTATGACAGTTCAATGTAGTTGAAATATAGCATGAAAGCATTTACACTCGCATGCAAACTTATAACAGCATAATATTGTGAGTTCAGGGTTTTAATCTACATATAGTGTGTGTATAATGTAAATTTAAAAGAAAGGCTATATGTGTGGTAACACTTTACAATAAAAAGGTGTAATTTGTTAACATATTAATAAAGATGGAAGAAGGAACTAACACTACATTACGCTTTACCTTAATAATCTTTGTTAATGTTACTTAATAGTCATTCATTGTTAGCAACTTTATGCATTAGTAAATGCTGAAATTAACATTAAGATTAATACTGTACATGTTTTGTTCGCTCTTAAATGTTAACTAATGAACCGTATTGTAAAATGTTTCCATGAAATGTTGGAATAAAGATAGGCTACTATGACAGTAAACAAACAGCTCAGTGACAAATAGAGTCACTGAAGCCTTCAAACAATTCGTTCAGTTTGTCCTTATGAATCGACCACTGAATCATTGACTCAAATGATTCAAGATTCAAAGCCGTGAATCATTCACTAACAAAAACAGTTGCACAAAATTGTTTTGATTTCTCCACGAGATTCTCTCACAGACAATCTGCGTGAGCTTCACTGGGGTTACCTTGCTACTCTTTATTAATCGCTGTTTGCATGCACTGAATGTAATAGAATCAGACGCATGCTTATCAAAATTTTGGTGCAATTAGATGTTCATTAGTTGTCCAGTAAAATTCTTCTTTCACTTGCCCCTTCAAAAAAAAAAAGTGTCTCAGACAAGCATTAATGTCGAGATCTATTACTGTATATGAAATCTAACCCACCAGAGTGGCTAGTGGGAGTGACTGTGTTACCTGGTACAGCTCAAATTTACCCGAATTTGGTGTAAATATCAAGCCCTGATCATTACGTTTCAAGTTTCTAGCAAATGTTTTGAATAGTGTAAGAAGTACCTAATTTTGAGAGAAAAAAACAGCATGACCATACCTCAGAAGGGCATTGCCGGGGACCCTCTTCCATGGTATGCCCTGCTTTAACAGGTCATTTGAAAATGAGGGCAGGCTGAAAAGTGACTGGAGTATGGCGTTCATATAACAGGTGTTCCCAAGATTGGAGAATCTAATGGACAATCAATTAAGAGGCATGTGATAAGCGAAGGACAAAAAATTATGTTTTAATATGGCAAAATAACAGCAATTATACACACACACATATATATGGGATGTAACGGTATCAAAACTTCACAGTATGGTAATACCTCGGTATGAATGGCACGGTACGGTATTTATTGAATCATTTATATTAAACACAAACCTAATTAAGAGGCTCAAAAAAAGTGCCAGAAGTGTTTATTAAACAATTGATATGTTCAGTGTTCATGTAAATGGCACACATATTAGCCATCTATCTGTAAACTTCGAAACAGGAACTTCAATTTAATAACAAAAATTTTTTAAACCTTCCACACATCCGATTTAAAACCTGCTTTAGATTGCTAGATGACATCATATGTCAATTTGCATATTCATTACATAAGTGTATCATATTATCTTGCTTCCCTGTGGTCATAATGTTATTCAACGCACCCTAATTCTCAATAGAACCGTTTTCACTGATATTTTTAATGGTTTCTGTTGTCAGAAAAACGGAATGAATCTGAAATAGTGACTGAAATGCACGCCATTATAAGACCTACTGAACAAGCTCTACATTAGAAGATGTAATCTAGATTAAAATCCTCATTTATAATCTTTTATAATTATATTTATAATTCATAATAATGAAACCAAGTACACATAGGATATAGACAATGGCTGACAATTGCTGTGATTTTGGCTATATTTGCATGCAAAATAGAATTAGAAGCAACATAATATCCATTTTAACAAAGCCTACTGAACGTATTTCCCAGAAAAAATAACACTACAGTAAAACACTAAATAATAAAATTGCAAATATATTGTATTTATTAAAAAAAATAAATAAATAAAAAGTAAACCATTTCATGCAGTGCACATTGGTTATCACACCATAAAAACGGGGGGGGGGGGGAC
>JAUMHP010000057.1:1881524-1891536 GCA_032361065.1 Enteromius trimaculatus
TAATATATAATATATATATATATACACGCACGCATTAAATATACACAGTACACACAGATATTTAAATAAAAACATTTATTTTGGATGCAAATCAGTCATTTGACAGCACTAATATATATATATATATATATATATAAAAATACATAAAATATAGCATGTTTGTTTCCGTTACATCAGTTTCCGTTACGAGTTTTACTCAATTTTGGAAGTTCTTGAAATTGTGATGTGGATGCATTGATTTGTGTTTATTTGTTTGTTGCAGTACGAGTACAAAGTCAGTCAGGAAAAGACCCACCAGGATTAAGAACATGGACGAAGTAGTGAAGCGGGAGCTCCATGACTGACACAGCCATCCATGTTTGAGGATGGACAGTGTTATGATTTATACCTCCAGATCTGTTTTCTGCCTCCTCAGATGCTCAGGTTCTCTAAGTGTGTAGAACAGTAGGATATGATGTTGTTTACACACTCTCATACGCTCTCCGCCAGCGCTGAAATACTGCTGTAAAGTGCCAAACACACTCTTACTGATCAAGCTGCGTGACTGGAGGCAGTAGAAGATTGACTGAATATTTACAGACACAGAACTCAGTCACAAGAAATGTTCTCTATGATCTTCCTACTGTGTGACGGGTGGAGGGGAGTCATCTGGACAAAGCACCATCATTAGATCTCATTCATCAAACAAAAAAATCACTAGTCATTAAAAGAAAGAAGAGTGATATTGAGTATTACCACAGGGCATCATATCTGTTACATATCACTTCTGTGCTATCTCAAATCCACCACTAGTGGGAGTCAGAGGATAACTGTTTGTAGATGCAGTGATAAACACACAAGACATCATATATTCTAATAGACTAACCAGTGCTGTGTTCATCAGGGGAATTATTCGACAAGGTGTGGATTATTGCTTTGGTTACAACTTGAACATTTTATTGTAATTCATTCCTCGTTATAGCCAGGGCTGCGTTTCCCAAAAGCATCGTTGGCTTATGCTTTGGCTTATGTATTATGCTTTTGGGAAACGCAGCTCTGATCATTCCCTTATAGACCCGAAGAAGCATCCCTTAGCTGCAGAAATCTCTGATTACAGGAATGTTTCAGAATACAATTAAAATGCTTCTTAATGACGTTCCACTGATCATTACCAAAGCCTTAAACAACTTTAAGATAACAGATAGATTGGAGCTCAAAGTACAGCGTGGTAGAGCAGGCAAACCACCAGCTGTGCACTGATTTTGGATAAATTAAGGGAGTTTTTTTGTTTTATGAGTCGAATGCAAAATAAGTGGGATCAATGTATTTTAAGTGTTACAATGATACCTGACGACTTAAACGAGAGTAATTGTACAGATCTGAAGGAATGTTTTCTCATGCATGGGTTATTACTTGATCCACGGTTTGTGTTTAATCACATTTACTGTTTTTTGAACAGTTATTACATCTGCATTATTAAAAGAGACTTTCTTTGAGTTTATTTTCTTTGGTTGCTTTTATAATTAAGCTTTTTTTTTTTTACCTTAATGCATACACAACGCATAACCAGTGCTTGATACTGATTCAATGCATTACGCATTTAAGGTAATATAATCAGACTTTAAGATTACTTTTGATATGACTCATTTGTCACATGCCATCTTTAGGGTTTTTGTGAAGGTAAACAAAAAGAGGTCTGGTTGCATAAACGGTTTAGACTAGTCTTAAAGAGTCAAAAGTCATTTTTTTTCTTCAAGATCTTTTTTTGAACTTAGGGTAGATGTTACTGCCAACTGCTAGTTCAGACAGTTTTAACACGGTGACTTTATGCAGCTTTAGCGCAAGTTTATGCAGCTGTTTTGTAACAGTAAGTTTTAGTCAACATTTGAAATGCATCATAATAGTTCTTTAAAGTTGTCTTAAAATAAGAATGAGTGTTGTTTTAGTTTTAAGACGACTTTGATTAAAGGTTTTATCCACACAAGTATTTTCTTTACTTCAAAAGCTATGTCTAAAAGGGTATTTTATTTCTATTAAGGTCTAAGATGTAGGAATGGTGAAGAGAAAGAGCAAACATTTAGCATTTTAGGCCAGCACTGCCTTCTCATCAGCCAATATAGCCTGCATAGAACGCCATGTTTTATAACATGGGATTTTGACCAAATATATTCAGTGTTTATGTTTGTAAAATGCTGAAAAACAAGATCAAAAGCATTAAACATTGCATCATGTAAAGGTTTTCTAAGCTGAGGTTTGTAAAGGAACTGTAGAGGAGTTGTATGTTTAAAAAGTAAATAAATCATACAAATGAAAAAAGCACGTCATGTGACCATTAACCAATGTCAGAGGAACTGCGTATATGAATGTGTTAACTTCTAAGCTTAAAATCTGGAGAGTTATGGTTTGGCGGACAATAGGAATAATTGGGAATGCCTGCATTACAGGTAAATAAGAAATAACATGAATTTGTGCATTTACAATAATGCATTCTAGTAAATAATCCTTATAATGTAAATACAAATTAATGTGTTCATCAATAGTGTATGCAGCGCTGAAGTGCTGAGAAAGAAATATGTTATAAACTTTTTGTAAAGCAAGTGGTGAAATGCTGTATAATTATAGCCACTGAATGCATAAGAGGGCTATTTCAGAAAACAAAACAATTTAATAAGGAATTGGGGAAAATCTATAAATTGTAATTCATTTATACTGTGTGAATATCATCATGTTTTCCATAATAAAAGAAACCGTGATCTAAGTACTTCATTTTTGGATTAAGTAATGAATTATATTTCAGAAGTGATACATGCATAGGCTTTTGTGACCATATTCTTCAGTCAGGGTATCTTTTAAAACACCAGATTGCAAGGATCGCTATTGTAAATATCTGAATTTTGGGATAATGTGATTTTTAATCATCTTGGCTGCATGGGCCAAGCGTATGATCTGACAGTGGCTGTCTTGCCAAATATAATTATTGCACAAAAGAAGGATCTGAGCAGCAGAAATAGTTACATTGGCCTCAGAGAGCAGATTTTTTGTGACCTAAAAGTACAAACTAACAGTTTTAATTACTGTAATTAAAGGAATGGTAATTGTTGGGTTGTTGGTTAGTTCTGCTCAATACCCGCTGTGACAGACATGTTTGACATTGAGGATGTTTTTTCTGTTTGTTGGTAAATTGCTGATGTCCAAATGATTTATGGGGGGTTCTGAGAATGTGTTAAACAATGCTCAGTGCACTATTCTTTTATTGATGATTAATGGGTTTGTTCCCACAACAGTGAAACCTGAAATTACCAATATTGTGGAGAGCATCTCATGGTCTACATGAGGAAAAGGGCTTATAGAAACATGCTAAAAATAGGTACTTTGGATACGTTAGGGGACAGAGAATATTGGAAAACCTAATCAACATGACAGAAAAATAAGTGCGGGTTTATGTGGTTTATGAGGACACAAATTTGTATAAATGACATGTAGGTGTTTTATGAGGACATTTTCAGTGTACCTATAATTTAAAAGGCTTAAAAAACATACTAAATTGTGTTTTTTTTTATTCTAAAAATGCACATAGTTTCCTGTAAGGGGTAGGTTTAGGAGTCAATGTGGGACAATCCCACATACAGTCTGTACAGTATAAACACCATCACACCTATGGAGAGTCCCCATAAATCACAAAAGCCAACATGTGTGTGTGTGTGTGTGTGTGCTATAGTGAGGACCAACTGTCTCCACAAGAATAGTAAAACCTGGCATTTTTGACTTGGTGAGGACATTTAGTTTAGAGAAATAAATGATTAAAAGTGCTAAATGTAGTTTATCTTAAAATGTAAAAATGCAAAAAGGTTTCTGTATGGGTATTAAGACAAAAATATTATTAGGTCAGAGAAAACAATATCAAAGTTTTCACAAATATAGCCCAACAAAGTTTGTGTGTGTGTGTGTGTTTTGCAGCAGATTTAGAGTGTGATGCTCAGCAGGCTTCTCCATATCTCAGTAACACTCAGTTATGGGCTGTGTGTGTTTAATCGATTTGACTCTGTCAGTCTGTGTGTGGTCCTATGTAACTGCTCAAAGCCCGAACAGCCATCACCAACTCTCCAAGGACACTTCTGGCAAAAATACGACTTGTGTCTCATACACACAAACACACACGCTCTGGCTCGTTCTGTAAAGGTTAATGCAGAAGATCTGCTCTGTGCTCTGGTTAATCCATTCTGCTCAGTTCCAGAGGAGTGTGAAGGAAGTGTGAAGCAGCGCTTTTAGCCTGATCTCACACAGCTGCTCGCCATTTATCTCTCCTCCTGACTTCTGACTTCTGATTCCTTCAGCCCAGATTTTTAGTTTTATGTTTTCACGCAGCTTGAAGAATGTATCGAACTGAATGATGAATGGAAGGATTGTTTTATGTTTAGAAAGACGGCATTCACCAGTAGGTTAGGAAATCTGGATATGAATTTCTATAAATGCTTTGAGGATAATTAATATTTTGGCTAAAATGATGAGCGTGTTATCGTATAGTGTTATTGTAACACTTTATCTCAGTGTGGGATGGATAAAAACACAAAAATTCAAAAAATGAAATTCTGCCATTTAATCCTCGCATTCAAAACTATGATGCATCACAGTTAATGAAGACGGTATAAAAGCATTTCACATAAATTGAGCAGTTTAATCCAAGCTTTCTGAAGTCACATGACTGAATCGATTAAATATAGACTTTTGTTCGTATAAACACTGATCAACATGAGACAAACCTCGCTGGTTCTTGAAGCAAACCATATCTGATGTGCACTGACCAGTGTTTTAAAAAGCATATTTAATTTTCTTATTATTATATAAATATAAATTATTGATATTATAATTTATTTAGTAGTAACTAAAAGAAATTGTTTTAGTTTTTTATTAATTTAACATGCTACTTGCTGTTTCTTCATAACTATGAAATTCATAGCAAATTAATGATTTAACATTTTTTCTACACCTAATTTTTTCTATGTTTATAATATATATTAAGAAAGTTTAGTAAGTAAAATTGCATTTTATATTTGGAGCACAACACCAGTCTTAAGTCGCTGGGGCGTATTTGTAGCAATAGCCAAAAGAGATTTCTCTTTTACGCCAAAAATCATTAGGATATTAAGTAAAGCTCATATTCTGTGAAGATATTTTGTACATTTCTTTCCATAACTATATCAAAGTTAGTAATATGCATTGCCAAGAATTTCACCTGGACAACTTTAAATGTGATTTTCTCAGTATTTCGATTTTTTTGCACCCACAGATTCCAGATTTTCTAATAGTTGTATCTCAGTCAAATATTCCCAATATCCTAACAAACCATATATCAATGGAAAATATATTTATTTGGCTTTCAGATGATGTATGAATTTCAATTAAAAAAAATTGACACTTATGACTGGTTTTGTGGTCAAGGGTCACACTCACATATATATATATGTGTTCTTGGTCTGTGATCACTCTGATCTTCCCCGACAGTATCTGAGCACTACAGGCTGTTTAGACACATCACACATTTGTACAGCAGGATTGCTTTCCTCTCGGCTCGACTCCTGACCGTGAAAGTGTGCTGCTAAATGAACACTGTAAGAGAGCAGCAGGTGCATGGAGACTGACAGCAGGCCTTGTTCTCCTCACCACTCGACTGATCACAGCGGGGGGTGAATCTGAAGAGTTAGGTGAAGGTCTCTGACACAGTCCTGCGCTGGAGAAGCTGTGTGTTTCTAACAGGCTACAGGGGCTCTGAAGTGGAAACAAGCAGACACGAACGACACGGACGTGCTCATTATAAAGGATCCGAACAGTCAAGCTGAGAAAACGTGACAGTGAGGACAGATTATATGAATCATGATATATTAGCTGAATCACTCCTTGTGAAAATCAAGTGCACTTTAGAATGTTATTTTTTTTTTATTATTATAACAAAAATAGGCCTAAAAAAACAAACATGTATTAGAATTTAAATTGATATTACATGCCATTGGTTTAACATTAGAGTGATTTTTTGATCTTCTTAAACAAAAACTTAAGTACATGTTTATATTTAAGTTCATCATTTTAATTTCATAATCTTCTATTGTCTTTGAAATATGAAGCAATAGTTTCCTTTTGTTTCATTAATATCATATATTGCCTGTAATTAAACTTTTTATATATTTTTCATATTTGAAGTATATTTTAAGTGCACATTCAATACAATTAAGCACACTTATTTTAAACATTGTTAATGAGATGGAAGTAAAACAGCAAATTTAAATGTAATATTTAGTAGACATATTTACAAAATGCAAGAATATTACTATAGCATATTTGCAAATAGCATAAATATTAGTATATTGGCTGCTTACTAGTATTTATATAAAAAAAATGAATGCCGCCTTCTGCATTGTCATATATATATATATATAAATATATAATCCCTTAATCTGACACAATACCTAAACCTAACAATACTTCACTAACTATTACTAAACAGGAAATAGTCATATCTAAATTTTGAGAATTTGTCCTTTATTATTATTATTATCATCATCATGAAGAAGAAATTATTAACAGAAATACAAGACAGCACCACAGACTCTTCATTAACACTAGAGAGCGCCTATCAACAAGGATTGACAAACAAACTTACTTCATTTTAACATGTGCTAGTTATGTTTTGCACACACACACACACACACAGCATCAGGTCAAAGATGAGCTCTGTTTCTGATTTGCTCCAGATGCAGACAGAAGGCCTTTAACTCCTGTGAAAGAGTTAGAACCAAAGCAGCAGCACCTGAACACACGTAATCACACTTCATCTTTGTGTCCTCACCTGCTTTTTTCAAGTTTAAAGCAAAGACTTAAATCCAACCACAAATTATATGTCATCTTTCGGGTTTTATTGCTTGCAGTATTCTGTGGGGATGCTCCGCCTGTGACATGCACAGACACAAACACACCACTCGCTCTGGGCAGTGCAAATAAATTCATTACAATTTCCTGATTCTGAGACTACAAAAAATCATTGGAATAAATGACACTTGACAGGTATGCTTTTTAGAAACAAGCCAGCTACTATTCACAGCCTCCAAGATGACTTCTCATAGGTATACAGTATGTGCTATTGTTCTGAAATGCTGCGAATCATACAAATATGCAAAATCCCTATGTTTAACAAATGCTGTTGATTATGCTGTGATATTTCACACGTCAGTGCACAAATTTATTATCACATAACTGTAAAAGTCTGTAAAATTAGGGCCCATACAGTATATTATATAATATATGATCTTTGCAGGCGTTTTAATTGTATCTTGTGTGTGTGATTTTACAGATCTTTTGGTAACACTTTACGATAATGTTCCCTTAATTAGTGTAATATTAGTTATTAATATTATTGTTTATTAATCTTTGTTCACAAAAATAGGAGTGTTTAGCTCATATTAGCTCATGTCCATTAAATAATGTTAAAAGCTTTTGATTTTAATAATGCATTCGTACAAGGTTAAATTAGCACTGACAAATGCCTTAGAAGTATTTTTGATTGTTTCATTGTTTCTTTTGAACTAATACAGTTATATAATATATTTACAAATGAAACCTTATTATAATTTTTTTTTTTTACATTGTATAGTGATTTATTAGCCAGTAAAACCTTATAATGGCTCAAAAACACAAATATCCTTAATGTAAATAATATGTTGTTGTCTTATTTTAATTGATCTTTATCATAAGACATTTTGAATGTAATACAAAAGATTTTTTAAAAGTGAAATATCAGTTTGTGTAATTATAACGTGTGACATGTTCCACGCGTGAGCACAGAGGATTGTGGGTGCAGTGTTAATGTGAACGTGAATTTAGCTCATTGAAAATACTAAATGTGTATGTTTTCCGCAAACCTGTATATCCCTGCTGTACTGTAATTAAGATGAGTCTGAGTACAGTAAATAGGAGAACCTTCATCACTGCAGGCCCAGAGCAGGTGCCTGTTGGGTCATGGTGCACGGGCTAGGACCTCAGAGTGAGTCCGGTCAAATAACTGGTTTTAAACGGTGTGGCAGCCACCTGTCCAAAGGTCAAAGGTCAGGGGTAGCCAGGCCACCAGCAGGAGCTGACCAACCACACAGAGACTGTGGGAAACAGAGCAGACGCACAACCTAAATACAGTTGCATGCTGCTTGTCACAATACATTGTACACGACTTCCTTCCAATCAAACTCTGGCCAACACACACTGGCCTTGTGCAATGGAGACTTAACAACTTTTGATCTATTTGAGTTTTTACACTTGGATAAAAAAAAAAAAAAGTTAACTAAGTATTGTGAAAAGGGAGAAATATCACAACATATTGGTCTTAAATGGTGCAAAGACAAATTGTAAACATTGACAGCAGTTTTGTTTAATGTGAAAATG
This sequence comes from Enteromius trimaculatus, assembly GCA_032361065.1. Lineage (NCBI taxonomy): Eukaryota > Metazoa > Chordata > Actinopteri > Cypriniformes > Cyprinidae > Enteromius > Enteromius trimaculatus. Next base: position 1,889,928 of record JAUMHP010000057.1, read on the forward strand.
TGCATGCGGTGCATGTGGAGCATGTGCGTGTGTGTGGTTTCTCCTGCTGTTCTTGTCAAGCATGAGGGATCAGAGCTTCACCCACAGCGTATCTGACACAACGTGGCAAGACCTCTGCATGTTTAGGAAGTGCAAAATCCCTCTTCTCTTTCTTAACCTCTGCAGGAGGGAGCGAGAGAGAAAGAGAGAGTAAGAGAAACCTTATTGAAGGGGACACAGAGCGAGACGTCTAGACTGGCATTCTGAACACTGGGGATCCTCTCTTTGTCCCCTGAGAATTTCTCTGCGCAGTCCTCTAGCATCTCTGTCTCTGTACAAGGGGGTGTGGGGGGGGGGATAGCATAAATAAGCTAAGTGGGGAAAGAACAGACTTAGGTTTGAGTTCAGAAGAGTCTATTTACTCTGTACAAAAGCACACATATATATACTTTCATGGTATTGTTCCATGTAACTGTATTGTTGGTCATTTTGTAAATTTTTGGAGCCCTCTTCGGTTAAAGGGTTAGTTCACCCAAAAATGTCATTCTGTCATTAATTACTCAACCTCGTGTTGTTCCAAACCTATAAGACCACAACTTAAGATAAATTAAGATATTTTTGATGATATCAGACAGCAATATCCAACTGAAATGATCCAGATCCAGAAACGTGGTAAAAAACACTGGTAAAAAAAGTCCATGTACAACTACAGTTTTGCAACAATAGGAGATTTTTTTTTTTTGCGCAAATAAAACAAAAATAACATCATATACTCAACCATTTTTCTCCTATGAATTGAAAAGAGTAAATTATGCAAATTTTGTTTTATTTGCGCAAAAAAGTATTCTAAAAACTGTAGTTGTACATGGACTGTAAAACTGCAAAACTGTAGTTGATCCACTGATGTCACATGTACTTGTTTTTAGTATATTTCTGGGTCTGGATCATTTCAGTTGTATTGCTGTCTATGGAGAGACACATATTGGTCATTTTCACGTTCTGTGTTTATTTTTACAAAGTCAGATTATTGACAATACATGTTGGGAAACTTGTATTTAGTAACGAGTATGAAAGTAAAGTAATGGCACAGACTGGCACATCATTTCATCTGCAGCGCATTTGACTAAGGCACAATTTTACTTCAAGTTCAAGTGTCTGATAGAAGAATTAGCTTTTCTTGGATGAGTTTTACAATTTATAATAAATAATATATTTTTTAATTTTTATATATATATAGAGCGTTAGCCATCCCATTGTTGTCTGTAAGTTACCATGACAGCCGGGAACACCAGGTGCTGGAGAGGAGAGGACGCGTCTGATACTTCTCCGTTTTTGTCGGTTATACCCAATAAAAGTTGTAACAACTGCCTCAAATTGGTTAAGTAACATTATCTACAGTCTACAGTACGTTTGTTAATATTTATACCTCTGTTATTATGGCATTTATTATTTGTCTGCTGGCAAAGGTTACGCTAGCATATCTGTTTAATTATGCTGTGTAACGTTACGGGACATCTTTAATGCTTTCATTTACTGCGTAGTACGGAAGTTCTAAGTACGGAAGTTCTAAGCGGCCATGTATTATAATTTTTTTCCGTCTTGTTTTCTCGTGATCACGACTTATTTTTCT
>JAUMHP010000057.1:1895138-1905948 GCA_032361065.1 Enteromius trimaculatus
TCTATCTATCTATCTATCTATCTATCTATCTATCTATCTATCTATCTATCTATCTATCTATCTATCTACCTATCTACTGTATATATCTCGAAACAATGGTGCTAGCAATGCCTCTCTACTGTCATCTTTCCTTCTTCTACTCAAGTAGACAGTACCTCAGCACATAACTCATCCTACAAACATTTGTAGTAGACTGAGATCATGCAGTTTACTGAAGAGAGCAGTTTTTTTAAAGCAATTTTATTAGCAGGCATACACTGAAAAAGTCACAAAAAAAATGGCTGAACATGAAACATTGACAAGGAATCTGTGAGATTATGTCTCCAGATCAGAATGTCATAGAGACTAGAAAGCAGCCAATAAGTAGTGACAACTGTACAAATAATATTTTCTATCACATACCTAAGTTTGTCACAGCAAGCACAACTCTATTTTTATCAGTGATGTATATAGTGATATACTGTACACGGCTGTGAACACCTGTGCCTGCAGCTTAATGCTTATGGCTCAAACAAAGCCTTATTGCTAATATGATATTTGTTGCAGCATTCTTGCTCCAGCGATATTTCTGCTTCTATTATTATAATAGTATTATAATTTTCTGTGCATTCTAAAGCATACAGTTGTTCTATGTTAATCCACTACATTTCATCAAATCATTGGGAACTGAAGAATTTTGACACATGAATTGCTTCGATTCACCAGCATATTGAGTGTGTGAGTGACTGATGGCACGGCAAGTGACTGATTCCAAATCGTGCAATTACTGTTAAATGATAATCATATTTGGGTGGTGATTGTCAGTTATTTATGGACTAAATTAGCTGTGATGGGGCGAGCTAGTATTAGCCAATAAAATAGATGATACGAAATGAATCATAAATTTAAGTTAGACTGATCTGATCCAAAAGTGTTGATTCACTCACATGCCCACATTTGTCCATAGTGTAGGCTAGCCGATCTCATGAATGTGCCTAGACTATAAACACGGCACATAGATACTCAAAAATGGACCGGCGTGTTTATGCTATGTGGATGCTATAGGATTAAAGGTGTGGGGTAGATGCGTATCATATTTCAAATTTCATATCATGTGCGTGAAAACTGCCAAACACATGCGTGTCATAAACGTCATAGTTCATTTTTGCTTACGTTTTTATTTGGCGTATTATTTATATGGATTTTAGCAAATTTGTCCAAATGATATAAAACATTTATGTTGCCATAGTATTCTTCTTATAATGTTTTGCCTGTTGATGTCTGCACAGTAATGTACACACATTTTGTTTTTACCTATTCGTTTTCTAAATATTAGATGATATATCTCTTAATTTTCACTTGTTTGACCAATTTAATTTTGTCAGTAACTTAATATTTTAGTGTACTGAAGTAATATAAGGCACATATATGGAATAATTACATGCTGGTTTGCTTACAATGCATATTTCACGTCTGCATCCATTAATCTTATTCTTGGCGTAATCTTAATCTAAATAATAAACATTGTTTAGTCCTTTTTAAGCACATAAACTCAAGGACTTTTTACTTTTACTCATACTTTTAGGCTACTGCAGTAATGCTTTGTCAGAGTATATGAACTTTTACTCAAGTACTAGATTTGTGTACTTCGCCCATCATTAGGCGTATAATTTCTAAAGAATGTAGGCATAATGAACCATAGAGCAATAGATGATCTGCAGAGGATCTGCTTGGAGTGAATTCTTTTAAAACGATGTTCAGTGCCTGTTTCCTTAGCAACAGCCTTTCATGTATAGCTCTACTCTTTCTGAGAGCCAATGAGGCGAGGGATTCCATAATGTTCTATTACTCTCTGCTCTCCTGATGCTTGTAGCACCAATCAAAAGGTCAGAGAGCATGTGCTCCCCTTTTCCTGATCTCTTTTACACATAAATCAGCTGCTGACAGTAAAACAATGACAAATGGAGTGTTTGGGTCTCAGTAAAGCCATGTGCTTGTTGTCGGGTGATTTTAGGAGCTTGGAATTATAGTTTGCTTCTTCACATTTAAAAAATGTGTGTGTTAGAGTGTGATAGCCTAAAGCTAGTATACTCTGTTTATTGTCACGGAGTCAATTATTACCTGTTTTCTGTCAGACTGTATCTCCTGCTCTCCCTATTTCCACAGGAGCTACCCCTGCGAACGTTATAATGAGTGTGTATGTTTGTATTATGGATGATCCCTGTCATGTTGCTCGGTTAGTTATACTTGTTGACCACTGACTGTCTGATAGCATCTAAACTGTCACAGCCAACCCCAGTTAAAGATTTATTGCTGCTACCCGGAGAATAGTCTTGTCTGCACTTGGCTGGCTCATCCTCGTCTGACTGTGTGTTTTGCGTGTCTGTGTGATTTGAGGCCATATGTCCGCTCTCACTATGTCCGGTCGGAGAAATAATAATAATAGGTAGCTACTGACATCCTGCAGACATGCACACACTGCAATTTAAACCTAGCCTGCTCTGTATCAGTGGAGGATGTCACAGGAGGAATTTTACTGTACTCTGCACAGATGTGGTTTGTCTTATGGTGAGGGGTGGAGACCGTTGATTGGCATGTGTTAAAAAGCACTATTTTATGCTTTTCTGTGCAGAATTTTGTTGCAAGAGTTCTGGTTCTGTTTTTTCTTTCTTGAAGACAATTAGATCCAGAAGATAGATTTGTGTGTGTGTGTGTGTATTAGAAACAGGACTGTATATTAACAGGACAGTAATGTTGCATATACAGTAAGGCACACAAAATCCAAACCTGAACAAGAAAAGTTTTTAGACAAACATTTTCTATATTTCCTAGAAACGGCAGACTGCATTAACCGAACACCTCTTGCTGGAAGGGATAGTTCACCCAAAAATAAAACTACCGTGTATTAGAATGCTAGTAACCAAATAGTTGACAGTAACCACTGACATTTATACATTTGTAAAGAAACTCATACAGGTTTGGAACATGAAAATGGAAAATTATGAAAACAATATTTGCAATACTAATTACAGTCCAATTAGCGTCCATTTACATGTTAGACTTCTGTTTAGCATGACCGATCCATGGGTCTTTGGGCAGAACTTTATTTATTTGATTTATTCATTCATTCATTTATCAAACCAGCAGAATTGTGGGAAATGCAGTTGAATGTATGCAGCTGTGGCATCATTTTTAATTTGCAACAGTTAACCTCACACACAAACAAGCATGCAACAATTTCTTGCTTCGCACAAACAAGTGGCTCTGTCTCACACACATGCAAAACTATATAATTCTTTGTGCAGATGTTTTATTTAATCACCTTTGACTTTTAAAAGATGAATGAAGCACTTGCGGATGTTTTAAATGCAAGTCAGTGTGTGACATTGGCCAGTTCTAGCCATTCGCCTGCAGGTCAAAAGCGTTTATCTGATTTTGGCTTTTTGGATGTGTAGATATGTTCAGTGAATACGCTGGTGTATAATTATCCCCTGTGTTATGCCACTATCACAGACTGTGAGTCCACCAAGTAACCTTTCAATAATGAGCAAATGATACTAATCTTCAATTTTGACAAATCCTGTCATTAGTATTTCCTGTTTAAACTCATTCTCTCCTATGTTCTGGTTTTCATAACCTGTGTTTTGTTAGAATGCACCACTGCAAACACGAATCCATTGAATAAGATAATATATTTTAAATCAGACCCTTCACAGATGACACAGATGTCTTTATTAGTTGCATATTTTAAGATGCATTTGGTTTGGCTGCTTCAAACCCTTCTTATCTCATATCCCATCCATCACAAAATAATTAATCTGTTACTTTAACTTTCTTAATTCAATAAAAGTGATCTGTATCTAATGTAGTTGACAAGGAGTGGTGAAAATTCCAGATGAGGCAAACAAGCCCTCTGGCACCCAGTGTGAAAGGAGCAACAACATAGATACAAGTCTGACAAATATTACCTTCTGCGTTAACATCAAGAGTTTTATCTCTATATTTATTTCTATATTTAAACCTGGGTGCGTCTTGCTTTTCCATTTCATTTATCTTTTTTTTTTCCCTGTATGGTTTAAAAAAACAAACAGATTATGCAGTTTCTCTACTGAAGTATTGAATTAGTCCAATTTTATACTGTTTACGGTTGCCAAACATCATCGCAACTTGGAGCACAAGCCTGCATATTATATAGTCATATTTGCGCATTCTCAATGAGTAAGGTTTATGCAAACAGATATTAAACCATAATATTTTCCCCATACATGTAATGGACCAGACCCATAATCTCTTAAATAAAAAAAAAAAAAATAGGAAAATGTTTATTCATTAATTAGACTACAAATACAAATTTGTTCCTTTAAATATATTATAATTGTTTTACTTTAATTGTCGGAACATCGTTTTAGGATTGTAAAACATTAACCGATGTACGATTAACGATTATTCCCCAACCTCTTTATTCCGATATCCTTTTTATTTATTTATTTCGGATATATAGCTATCACAGTTGTGCCAAATGCCAACTTATGTGTCTCAGCCGTCCATGTCCCAGCACACTCTTCTCAGAGTTTCGCCTATACACACAAAGTCGTGTTTGTTAAAGAAGGGCATAAACCGATTGCCTACCATGTATCATAATTTAAGAATGAAGTGCTTCGTTTTATTCGCATACAATGAACAAATGCAGACCTCTTGAGGGGCTTTCATTGAGGGCCAATGCGCGCGGTGGACCACACACCACGTTGTGAAGGCGTTTAAATGCACGGTCCGAGAGGAACTCCATTCCAAAAATACTGTCTGTGGAAACCCAAGCTCCTAGAGACACAGATGGGATATGTGCGCGCTCACTGGACGTCACCTGGGGTGCCAGTGCCACGGAGATCTGGCTAGTGCCCAGCAGTGACCTCATCTGCCACTAAAGAAGCCTGTTAACAAGCCTGCGATCTCTTCTGAATTTTTTACGACATATTCGTACAAATTTATACGAATTAGCCACCTAAAATATGTACCGTGCATCGATGTTATAATAATATGGAAAGAGAAAATATGAAATGAAGTGTCTAATATTGACCAGCGAACTGTTATGTATGATAGAAATAATGCATGCAGTGATAACGAAGTGATTTGCTAAAAACAAAACATGCAAACAAAAGAACTGTCTTGAAAAATGGACTGTTGAGGTCAAACTTTGTGGCATGTTCCCTTGTAATAGCTCCAGTTAAAAAACAAAACGAAGTAGCCTATGCTTACACAGACATTTTGAAAAATTGGATGCACCTTTTCTTTACAAATAGCGCTTTAATTTGTGGTGAACATCAAACAGAGAGGCTCCAGGCCTGTCGGTTGTTTGTGTGTTCACGGGGTTTATACATTTGAGAAAATATTCGGAAGGTGTGTAGGCCTGCTGGGGGTGAAGGTGGGGGACTGAATGTTCTTTTCACAAGTCGAACGGAATTTATTTGAAAACGATGAAAAGGTATGACTCAGACTAAGTGTGCACATCCCCTCAGTCATGCAGCCAAGGAATAAATTAAATCCAATTTAAATTCAAAAGAATAAATTACATCAAAATTACTTTTGTTTCCAGTGCTCTCAATGCAAATCGTTTTAGCCTATTTATTTATATTTTATGAGCTGGATGTTATCTACACGATATACTGAGATCGTTTAAAATGTCAATTGTTGTTGTTTGTTTTTTTTATAGATAAATGATTCCAATTTTTTTTAGCTATTTAGTTTTATTCACATTCTTGAAGAAGATTAATTATTTTTGTTCAAACAGAGCCACACTTCACTCACCTTGTTCCCCGCAAACACTGTGTGGATATTAGGCCTATATGTTTGCATTGTTTTAATTTTTTTCCCACCACAATAGTAGGCAACAAGTTGTTCGAAAGGATAATTCTGCTTAAATCGTTGTAGATTCTTTCACAACAGTTGTTGCCTATTTAAAATGTCAAAGCAGTGAAACATTTTTTTTAAATTCATGAAGCAATAAATGAACTGGAGTGTTGTTGAACACCGTTTTTATTGATATTTTATCTTTTTATTTCACAGCTTTTTTTTGACTGATGGCTAACAACATTCTGCAATGTCTCGTTTGCTTATTTTATTCGCCTCCAAATGCTCCGCAAAATTGATTTTCTAGCAGGTGGCAGCAAAGCGACGCGTAATGGAATCCAAAGATTGTTGTAAGCGGCAAAACAGCATTATTTACCCAAACTGGAACGATTAAGGCGATTTCTGCTTCTTAAATCGACGAATGTTCCTTTAGAACGTTCTCACGAGTTAGGCATGACCCTTAGTTTATTATTTCTAAGTCATATTGAAGGCTATTTCTATTGTGGTTTTTAAAAATCTCCATTTACAGGCCAAGATCTCAATCAAGTGTAACTCGCTTTTGAACTTGACAGTTGCTAATTCCTGCGCTCCTCCGAGCCTGCCCAGGCGCGCCTCGTGTTGAGGACCATAGCGCCGGAGACAATGAAGGTGTTGGATTTGTGGTTTTCTCACAACACGCACGCAGCAGGTCCAATGAAGATGCCGTATGACGCTGCAAAATGTTGCCCCGGGCAGAGACCTTCAGAAAACAAACAGCGATTCCCATCAGGATAAGGTGTTCACGATTCTCTGTCGTCTTTGGATTGATTAATCGGTTGCAAAAAAGCCACGGCATGCCCACAACACACCACCGAAATAGTCACTCAACTACTGCTCTCAAGTTTTCAAAGCCACAGCTAAAAAGAGATGGGCGGCGAAAATAAGATGAAACGCCATGGCTCACATTTCCTACGATTAAAAAAGACTAGATAATTCAGCTAAAACTTAGGATAACTATAATAATACTATAATTAAAATACAATGTTGTTATTGTAAAAAAAAAAAACACACCACACAACCCTAATCCAACCCATAGCGTAAGGCCATTTTTGCATATCAATACCACGCGTTTTCGTTTTTATTTGTCACTATTGATGTCGGATTGTAAGGCCTATTTTTCCAGTTAACAAAATAATTTTGCACCATGATTTTGTCTTCCAACAAATTTATTTATCTCTATCTGTAAGTAAATAGAATAGACAGGCTCAGGCCTGTATTAAATATGGTAAATACAATGTAAATATTTTTGGATAATTTCACCTGTAGTCTTATGTATATTAAAACTTTTACACTGTCTTTGTGTATAAAATGTTAATGCATTTTGTGTTTTATATTCATTCGCAGCCTGCCGCGTAAAAGGAACGCGTAGCTAGACTACGATAGGCTAAACAAGGAGAAAATAGACGCCACGTTTTGCATGTACAAAAGAGGTTTATTTGGATACAATATTAAATATCTTGCAAAGAATAATATCTTATATCAGATAAGTCTCCCATTACCTACTGTATATCCCCATCATCAAAGAAAAAATATATACTGTTATCTGCATACTTTAATCGAATAACATCTTTGGCACGAAGAAATATTGCTTTAAACAGCATAAAAACATGAATTTGATGAAATGGGAAGTGTCCAATTTGACTTAATAAACCAGCGCGATCCATTTAGATTTTAATAGCATCCTCATAATCAAAATGAGGCCTACGGTTCCACAAATATGTGTTGTAAAAAATCACCCGCTCGTCCAAACCGGTGGATAAAGCAACCATAATATCCCTTTATAACGTCTGGTCTAGTAATTCGAGTTTTTCCATGCTTCACTTTGTCTTCCGACACTATTTGACTCTCCGGGTTCTCCCCTTTTCCGTCTGCATTTCTGTCTTTGCTAGTTTCCATCGTCTTCTTGGACGGTGGTGGTGGAATGGTTATACAGTCCCTGCGCCATTAGCTGCATCGCCAGGCCATTCTTGAATCCAGTGGCTTTCTTGATTTTAGCCCGTTTGTTCTGGAACCAGATTTTAATTTGCGACTCGTTCAGCTTGAGTTCGTGCGCCAGGGCCTGCCGCCGCTGCTCCGTGATATAGCGGCTCGCCTGAAACTCTGCCTTCAGTCTTTGGAGCTGCTCAGCTGTGAACGCCGTTCTGGGTCGTTTATCCTCGCTGTCGTTTTTCAGTTTTTTCAATTTCCGGGTCCTTGGGCCTTGTGTGGAGACAACAATGAAACGAATCCATGAATATCAACCATCTCATTAAATGCCAAAACCATTTTGGAGAACACACACAAAAGGGCAGCGGCGTGCGCAGGAGTATCAGCTATTCTTTATGATCACTTGAATAAATAAACTTTACAATTCTTTCTAACTGTTGATAATCTTTAGCAATACATTTATGCTTCCTTGACAGGGACTACATAAATATAAATAAAAAATAAGCGAAATGTTGGAAAAGTCTTAATAAAACATGTTCACATAATAGCCTAATAATAGGTGATTACAACCTGCACAGATGAGCATTTCGACATGAACTATATTGTTATTATGTTGCTGAAAAAAAGAAAAGAAAAAGAAATTATATTCGTTTTGTCCTGAAGTTTTAATGCAAACAAAGCGACAAAATATATGGAACAGAAATAGGTTAAAAAATGAAATAGGTTAAACCTATTAATATCCTATATATGACCTTCCTGATGAATTTTATTTATTTATTTTTTCATTTATTATTTTTCAAATTTGAACGGTAAATTTAAAGGGAGGGAAAATTTGGCGACATTAAAATAAATAGTCCTGCGCTGTAAGCAAAATAGGATGTGAGGTTTTGCATATAGCCTAATAATATTAATAATAATGATGATGATGATGATAATTGTCACTAGGCCAAACCTAAGGCAGCGCAAAATCACAGATATCAAATCACACGTTTTGAATCATCTTGTAAATCTGCAGCGTTTAAACGAAGTTTATTTATTAATACATGGACATCTTAATTCCTTGGAAGTTGGAAACCATCGGTGGATCGTGCATGCTGTAAAACGAAATATACAATTATATTTTATGTTTTATATATTGCTAAATTTGGTCTGGTTTGATGAACATGAGGCATTATTATTATGATTATGGTGTGTGTCCGCTGAATAATTCTGTCCGATATTAATAAGCTAATTTTCCTGCTTTTGGTTTATGCAATATAATATATGGCTTCTATATATATATTTTTTTACTAGTATTATAAAAAAAGTATTTTTGTTACCAGATGCCTTACCAGATGAAGGTCGATCGGAGTATCTCGTGCAATAAACCCAGGCGGGCCACATTAACGGCTGGGTGTCTTTACTGGGCGAGGAGGTTTCACCTGGGCTATTCAAAGCAGCGGGTGAGACGACCCTCGATTTTGCTGCGTTCCCTCTATCGGCCTTGTCTGCCCTGGAATACGTTCTGCTGGCTGGGGACAAAACGGTGGACGAGGCAGAAGATGAAACACTGTCCGTACTGCAGCTGGAATCCGAACAAGGCGTGCTGGGGACAGTTGGACAATGCTCCCTCTTGCAGCCGAAGTCCGGTCTGAGGATGTTGTCAATGAAAAAGTTGGTGGTTCTGTGCGTGTGGTGCGCCGCCTGCACCGGGAGCAGAGGTGGAGAGGGCAGGCTCGGAGACAGAGAAACGCTGTCATCTTCGCTCCGATCCCGCTGCTCTTCCATAACAGCTCCCCTCCTCGAGATTCGCTCCAGTGGTTTGACTGTAACCTGTTCCGTTCCAAATATAACGTAAGACTGGAAAGTGTTATCTAGGTATCCATAACAACGCTCTAATTTCCCGCGAAAGTGAGAACATTTTGTAAGTCAACTTGTTGACATGTAGTGGGAAGATAACGCTTGCGTGCTGCCACTTTGGATAGGACTGACAGCGCGCAGTAGCCGGCTTTCCTACACCCTCCGCATTGCCAGACCTCGGTTTGACACCTCTTTTTCTGGAGCTCTACTCGTGCCACTAACCGGAAACACATCAGATCACATAGATGAGTGGGGAGCCTATCCATGACAAAGGAGCTCTTTGCCACGTGTGTCAGCGTACAATTCCGTTCCGCGCCTGTGCTCACAGATATCAAACAGCACAGAGATTGCTCTCGCCTATGTAGTTGAATTCTGCAGCCAGACGCGAGGAGAGAATTAAAACCAAACAGAAATTATTCTTCGAATAACTAGCTATTTGCAGCTTATGAGACGAAATAATTAAAACCACACATTTATATATATATATAGCCTGAAATAGCCTAGAAGACTATAGAACTAGCTACTTCAAGCCAAATCCGTTTAATGAATAATTGTGTCCAAATTTCACCAATTACAAATAATATAATTGAAGGCTATAGGCTATTAAAATATACGAATTCCGTGTTAAATTAGTCTATATCCTTGTTCTTAATACTAGCCTATATAAAAACTAGTGTAGCCTACTAAAACAAGTGGCATTTAATTTAGATCTCATTCAGGACGAGTGAAGCCAGACAGTTAATAGGCTAGGCTATACTGTCTCGTTCTCAATGTTTTGGTTCTTGAAATAGGCTACTTATCGCGAGAATTATCTGTTTGCACTTAATTAATTTCTTATTAGGGCTCATTCTGGAGAGCTATTGTGAGGCGGCGTCGGTTAAGCGGTAAATGGCTGAATAGTCCACTATCTCTCTCGCAAGACGAGCCTTAGAACTCCTATAAAAGCATAATTTATAGGTTTTAATTAGCGTGCATTCACCGCGATCGGTTGGGCGTTCATCATACAGCACAGTTAAAAGCGGCTGACACAATGCGCTCAAGGACCGTTTAATCAAAGCAGCTTTGGAGCGGCCTCAAATGCGTAAACGTCATCGCTTACCAAAGCTCTATTTGCATAAATGGCTTAATTGACAGCTAAATGTCCTGTGATTAATTTTACCGCTCACGTGGCAGAGCTTTAGTG
>JAUMHP010000057.1:1924734-1950036 GCA_032361065.1 Enteromius trimaculatus
GTTACCAATGCTTTTTGTGCTTTTTTTTTTTTTTTTTTTTTTTTTTTCTCCGTGAAGAAGTATTTTATGTACAGTAAGTGTCAGATAATGCAATTTAAGATCTATTTTAATATGCTATTATTAGTATAACTTATTGTAGTTTTATTTATTGTAAGATTAAACATACATATTTTATATAACTCTGTACTTTTTTTTTTTTTTTTTTTTTTTTTTGCGCAATATTTCTATATTTTGTCAACATTTGAATACATTTCTACAGTTTTCCAAAATAGCAGAAATGCAAAACCACACAAGGCTTTGGGTGCATGTGGTGGTGGATCACACAGTGAATGTGAAGGGTTTCTGAAGGTTTTTTCTGTTTGTGGTCTGTGGCTGAAATGCTGATTTGTTCAACTTTGGTCACATTTACCCTTGTTCTTGTTTATGAAAGTCACAGTCTCTGCTGACCGTCAGTTTCTGTTTCTCCTGAAACCAACTAATTGTACGTGTTTACTGACTTGTGACGTTGTAACGACGTTTGAACCATCGTGTAATATGAAGGGTTATGAATTTATAACTAGAATTTTACATTTAAATTTGTATTTCATTCATGTTAAAGATATAATGTATGAAACCGCTTGGACAAGACCATGTTAAAAATAAAGGTGCTTAAAGGGTTCTTCTCAAGCTGAAGGCTAATTCGTCATGTGCTTTTATTGTGTGTTTTTTCAATTTCTGAGTGAAAAATATCTGTGGTAGGTATAAATTAACAATAATTGGAGGTTTTACTCTTCAATGTAAATTACACAACCATCTCAAGGGAACACTGTGTTTTGATGTCACAGCTGCAGCACACTGTTTTAATAAACAACATTAGTAATTATTGTTCACAATACAGTTTTAGTTTGTTTAGGCTACTTCTGTATTATGTTTCAGACTCTTATATCACAAACGCCTTGTACAGTAGGTTGAGGTATGAAGGAAGGTTTCTACTGTTTTGCACTCACTGCTGCCACCTACGGCTGCGTGCAAATCTTGCAACACGAATGTGCCAGAGGGACATTATATTCTATATAAACTAATGGTATGTATTGGGTTGATTCCAATCCTGTACCATTTGAATCCCACTGCCGGAAAGCCACAAGTAAAAGAAACGCACATTTTATCAGCCTGACAGCAAGATGGTGTTTTTTCGATCTCTGGAGAACACTGCTGATGTGCTGAATGTGCTCGTACCTCTTCCTTGAGAAAAACAAGATGTTCCAAGGCTGTTCACCATGCCACAAATTATGTTACTAATATTATTCTGAAATACAGCTGAGGCACATTAGTCAATGCAAGCGTCACAAAGCACTCACAGAGGCCATTTGGGGTGTTAAAAGTGGTCTTTTATTCAATTCGATCTTACATTTGAACCTTAATATATTTGTAGGGATTACATAAATATAGCTTGGAAAGCAATGCACCTGCATACGTTGAATTCAATGACCTATGCGGGAACAGAAAATATGCCTTGTGACACTTGTTGATGTATTTTTATGTTTGTGTGCTAGTTCAGATGATTGTTTTTTTTAGGGTTTCTTAACTCTGACCCTCAAGGTCTACTTTGCTGCTGAGAGTTAATTACAGCATAGCTTTAAATTAGTCGAAAAAAGAAATAGAAAGGATATTTAGTGCATTTAGTGCCATCTTAAGGCAAACGGTTGAAAAAACAGCATATTCAAGAGGAATGGATTTTGAGTGTTTTTGGTGTTTGCGCTGCTGTTTTGGTAAAGTGACTGAATTGAGGTTCATGTGCACAGCAGCGTATATCAATCACAATGCTTATGAAGTTGGCGGATCGCATTAAATCACAGCAATCAAAACACAAAAGAACCATGAACAGCTTATGCTTTCAGTGAAGTACATATGAGAAGTGGTTTTGGAACAGCATGAGGATGAGTAAATTATAAACTCTTTTCGGACAGTTTCTCATGTGGACATCTGTACTAACTGGTACACTGGTTCCTCAGTGATGAAACTCATGCATTCAGGTGTAAATATCCTGTTTAATGATGTGAAAATGTATATGTCACATGGTTTAAATTATTTTTTTTAAATATAAATAAAAAACGGCAAGGCAACCATTTGATATCGATACCGTGCTGTTGTTGAAAATGGCCTGTTTCTAATATTACATGATCTTGCTCTTATTCTTTCTCACTCTTAACATTTGCTACACTGGTGCAGTGATGTAATCATTCTTGTAAATGGTTTCCAGGATTTCAGAAATAAAAGTCTATTTTTAAATTGCGTGCATATTACCACAAAGTGCAACAGTTACCATGCTGCTCGGCAGGAGTCAAAAGCTAAATGACTTTTCAATTGATCTCTTCTTGTAAACTTAGAGATGTGGATTCAGAAGGCAATTCAATTAAAATATGACCAAAACAGCAATTCAGCTAGGGGTTTTATATAGGTAGTGGGAGAAAAATTTACATTTTTATTTAAAAATACCTGTATGTATTTACATCTGTAATTCATTTATGTGATTACATGAATAATTGCACTGTTGACCCGTCCCTTACACCTTACATACTCTTAAACCTACCCACTCCACCAAACCATGCGATCTTGCAAAAAACGAAGGGTGCAGGACCCTTAGTGCCCAAAATGTTGCTTTCGATATTGCAGCTGTGTTGTCTTTCGAGAGCGGGTTTTTTCCCAGTGCATTCAGAGGACAGACAGCAAGACGATCGAGGGGTGATGCATACGGGTTGAGCTAAAAATATAATCGAGCTAAAATCCTGCAACATCGCATAGAGCTCCTTTAAACTTACTAGTATCCTCCTCAATAGCATCAGCAGTGTCTTGCAATACAATATGACCACACATTATTTTTAGCACACTAAGACCACCTAATGTAAAGTGTGACTGAAAATTGTATCGTTTTACTGTAGAATGCCACTCACGGGTGACCTCTTATCTTTACGTGACATAATAATCTGTTAACACAATTTGCCAGCCAATGAAGCAGAGCCTCTGCATACTTACCAAAGCTACTTTTAATGCCTAGTGTGTGAAGGTGTCTGCTGCCACACACACACACACGCACACAGTCACTCTCAGGTCTTGTGTGTATAATTACCATAATGAAACTCTTATTGAGCTTAAGAGAGGTCAGCTGTAAGTGGCCTTTAGCTAATGAGAGTGACAGAGGCATTAAGGGACAGACAGATCAGCTGCACACACACGCACACACACATATAGAGGGTAATATACGTGTGTGTGTTTTGGAGAGGGGGGTCTGTAAGGTTCAGCTCTAAGTACATGTATAATTCATATAGCTCTTTCTTTACCTTGATTGACAGCATGCCCCCCCCCCAAACCCCTCTTCCTCAAACCCACACATACACACACACCATTCTTTACTCTACGTGCACACCGTAACTGAGACAGACGATCAGCCTCCTCCTATAACCAGGGCAGGACCGGGATCATGACAGGTGTAATTGGCCAAGAGGGGCAGGACAACAGGGCTGATGGCTGCGCATAATGACGTGCACCTGACATTCATGATATATCGACACTGCAGCCATAAATCCAGTGTGCCAGTCCTCCTTCAAAAAGGCTGGACTTCCTTCAGTTTTACAGGAAGATCATCACTGCCCTGTTGGACTGACTGCTGATCATGGAGTGCCTTGTAAAATACACTTAACTATTGCATGAGCTCGTACTGTATAGTGTACTTAAAATCTTAAAAGTATGTAAAAAACCTGGTCACACTTTATTTTAAGTTCCAGTTGTCGCTAAGGCACGTGGTTACGATTAGGCATTGGGTAGGATTAGAGATATACTTGTGAAAATATGTCCTACATAGGCAAAAACTGTATTCGCAAATAATCCAATAATATTAAAATAAAAGACCACTTAAGTGTACCTCAAAAGTGCAGTTTCATGACTGCACACTGAAAGGGTTAGTTCACACAAAAATGAAAATGCTGTCATTAATTTCTCAACTTCATGTTGTTCCAACCTGGAAGACCTTCGTTCATCTTAAAGAAGACAAATTAAGATGTTTTTGATGAAATCCAAGAGCTCTCTGACCCTCCACAGACAGCAAGGATCCTTTCAAGATCAAGGTCCAGAAACGTAGCAAGAACACTGTGAAACAGTCCATGGGACATCAGTGGTTTAACTGTAATTTTGTAAATCTGTGAGAATACTTTTTATGTGTGCGCTTTATCCTGAACGTAAACATTATTGTTTTCTTTGCACACAAAAAGTATTCTTGTAGCTTTGTAAAATTACGGCTGAACCACTGATGTCTCTGTGCAACACCATTTTATGTACCGTACGGCATGTTTCGCCACAGTTTCAAAGAGAGTGGTGCTAAAACACAGGTTCCACACGTGAACCATCGCACATTTTTATTACGTTGATATTGGCACATATTGCTGTATTTTATGTTGTTTCAGTTACAAATTGCTGCAGCTCAGAATTCAAATTTCCAGGGGCTGTCGCTAAAACAGTCTATCATGTTGGAAATATGCCCTACACCAAATCCAACCCTAAACCTACCTGATAGTGTTAACAACTGCAAAACTGATATCAAAAGGCATTTGTTGATGTGTCAGATTTGAACTGTTTTATCGAACCGTAGTTGCACAGGACTTGAACCTAAACTTAAGCCTAAGTGTAACGCCGTACTAATTTGAGTTACTGAACCTACCATCGGCCCGGGTATACTTCACTTTCGGAGTTCTGTTGCGCGGACAGATCGGGCGCACCGATTGTGCTTTTATACTGAGTCACAGCTTGTACTACAGTAGGCTAGATTGAATAGGCTAAATTACCTTAATCTTTTGTGTATCATTCTTTAAAAATAAATAAATCAGTTTGGGGGTTCAAATAGGCCTGGATCTGGATAAATAGAAGGGACTTACTATTCTAATGCATTAGCTGTGTTATATATATATATAACTTTACTAAACAAACAATACAATAGGCACATCTATAAAATATAAAATAAATTATTTCTTAATTTATTTTAGAAATTATTTGTTAGTTTTATTTCTTAATGTTTAATGGTGATTTTTTTTCTTTACCTTATTACATTATTTTTCTTTACATTTCTTTAAATTTAAAGCAAGGAGTATTAAGTTACTGCTGTGCGATAACATAATGTTCAGGTGTCAATCTCGTTTTCCAGAATCGCGATCTTTATTCTAAGCAACAAAAACAAATTGTGATTCTCATTTTATCCAGGATCGTGCAGCTCAGTAGTATGTTGAATTTGTACATTTTGGGGTAATACACGTGACACGTCATGAGTAAGATTAGTCTGTTTGGTCCCTCACTCCATGTAACACTTGCACAAAAGACAAAGGTATAGCTGTTACAACATAAAATGCAAAACATGCCTCTTCTCCTTTTCATGCGTCCTCACCTGAATCCACACATAACGCCATAAAAATAATGATTACTCAATTACTTTTGCATACTATACTAACGCAGTGTTTACATAATAGCATTTACTTGTTTTTGTAAGCATGGAATAGATTTGTTTTTCTTTCCTCTGTCTTTGATGTCATTACTGATGTCACCCGTGAAGGGTTTGAGACTGTGTGTTCTAGGGCCATCAGCCAATCAGTGTATCATGAGGTCATTGTCCTGTGGCTGCAGGGCTATTAGTCACATGGCATTCATGGGTCAGGTGATTGGCTCAAATTGTGTTTAGCGTGCCCATGAGCAAAAACAAATTACTTCTTACACATTTTCTATTTAATTATATATTAATTATTTTAGTCAACAGCATCCCTCGAGACCCTGAGGGAAAGCATGTAGTACATGGATGAAAGGATAAACAGATGAAGAAAATAAGAATTAGCTCGTCTACAATTAGAAATTCCCCCCTAAAGCTTGCATCAGAGATAAAATTGAAAGATAGTAATGGCTTGTGGTTCAATTAGTAATGACATAACTCACATCAGTTGTGAGCTGTTCCTTTCAGTGGAGTGTCTCTGCTATTTCTGTGTCTGTCCTCCACTAGATTACAATCACACACAAACATTATATCAGTATATCTCTGATTTATTCTGACATCTGGGCTCTACAGTGTTGCTCAAAAAAAAAAAAAAAGAAGAAATATATTTAGGAAAGCCTATGATAGAGCACTGTGTCTAAACTTTGTAAGTCACAGTGAGAGGACAGTGTGTGTGTGTGTGTGTGTGTGTGTGTGTGTGTGTCACAGACTGCCTGTGCTTAGGGAGATGCAGCTGGTACCAGAGTCACTGTCTGTGCGTCTGCAGGCCACATTTATTTTTAACTCTGTTTTCTCATACACACACTCACTCATGTTTTACGCTCAGAGTTCATTTGTAATATATATCATTACTAGATTTGCAAGTTATAAAACAAGTACTTATTATAAAAAAACATATACTTTATAAGAAATATCTTTTTTGTGAACTGTAATTATGTTTTTGGATACTTAATTTCATTTTAATTGAAATTGAATTACAATATATCACATTTCAAGCTTTAGAGTGCTTTTTTGACCCGCTTAAAGTTGCAGTCCGTAACTTTTTTTGTGCTTAAAATGTATAAAAATTATATAATAAGAGAGTACCCCATGATTAAATTTTTCGAACTGTGTTTTTGGCTTGTCCTCAATCACTACAGTACACCTATAATAAGTGTTTATATTCAGACTGGTTCGAGATTTGTCATTCTTCTATTATTGTCATTTATTTATTTTGTAAATAATATGTAATACATAAAGCACACAGCTGCTCAAATTTATTCAGTTCAGATTTAGCACTGGTGCTTTAGTTTTAGTCAACACATCAAAATACAGGTGCATCTCAATACATTTCTAATTTATTGAGATGCACCTGTACATTTACCTCTTTAAAGCACAATAAAATAAGTAGGCCTAATAAAACATGATTTAAATTGTACATTACGGACTTAAGTGAGTTAGGAACCATAGTCATGAATGTGTCTCTCTATGAGTGCACTTAAGTTGCCTTTAATTTCATTAAAACTATCAGCAAATACTTTTTTTTTTTTTTTTAAGATACAGAATTGAAAGATTTCACGTACATAGCATGCTTATTTTTAACAAGGGCATAGTTCAGATTCAGTTATCATTCATTTCTAACTTCCCTCAGATCTGGCCTCAAGTCAATTCCTCCTCATAATATTAGCATTTAATTAATTCACTGTTTCTATCCAAGTCTGTATTCGTGTTAACACATTAAACATGAATAAGGAATATTCCAGCAAGACACTGTCTTGTCTAGTTTAGATTTAGCATTTTTAGTTGATGTACTTTAAAAAGAGACGGCATGTAATGAAACATGAGGCCTGGATTAAAAACTGAGAGCTAAAATGACTCCTGTAACAGATTTTGGTAATAAACATCAGTTGCAGTTGGACTTTAAAGCCTGGAAACACATATTTAAACTACATTTCTGACAAAAGCAGCTAGCAAGGTAATAAGATTTAAAGAGAGAGAATGAAAGTTGGCTTGAGGATGGCCAGGGCTTCAGTGATGATGTTTAAGGATGATAGGAAATTCCTGAGGTTACACACACACACACACACACTTACTCACGGCGTGAAGTGTGAAGTTAGGAGTCCAGTGAGAGCCCTGGGGGTTGCTGCTCTTGATGACAGATCACCCAGAACTCCATAACAGCTCATTATGTAAAAGCCTCATGAATAGAGATGTGACAGGCAGACCGCAGCAACGAAGATCGAGGCCGAAAAGGACAGAAGATGGGCGCCTCAGCATCTCAGATTTATTTCAGCATTATCAGCCATAATTCAGTCGCCATGATGAGCTGCCTCAGGCTGAAACGCCGCGCACTGGACAGCAGAGAGAAAAAAATGCACACAAATCACATGATGTATGATTACAACAGAACAAAGCACAAGATGTGTGGTATTAAATACAGAGAGAATGACAGGGCTGGAAAAAGGTGGATTTTTTGGTCCAGAGGATGTAATTACCATAGAGATTGTCCCCTCGTTATTCATATAATGAGTTAGATAACTTGCAATCATTCAGATTAGTAGTCCACCAATACAGGACAATACAGTTTTTTTTTAAATACTTGCACCCTAAAAGTTATGAAAATATTCATGAATATACAGAATCTTCAGAACAAGTTTGCAAAACTGCTTCAGGCTCAGTTTGCAATTACAGTATAAGACACTTTTTGTAAAATGCTAAACACTAAGTGGCTAAACACTTTTTTTATAAGAGCAAATACGAGTATACGGGCACTATACTGTGCCTTGCCAGACCTGCGAAAGCTCCTCACAGCCCAGAGAGCCTGTCAGCATTCCCGTTCTCGGCCCCTGCCTGAAGAGAAGTGGAAGTCCTGGAGCACCAGGAACCACCGTGTCACCCTGGCATTGGTCTCTTTAGCGCAGGCCATCCATTGAAGGGGAGCGTGGGCATTCAACAGGGTGAAGCGGCGGCCTAGCAGGTATTAACGGAGCTCCAGGACTGCACACTTGATGGCAGTGGCCTCCTTCCCCACGGCGGCATACCTTGATTCTGCTGGGGTCAGCTTTTGGCTACATGGTCTGCAACAGGAAGGGGCAGTTAAATTCTGGGGCCCGGAGGATGGGCTCCGTGGTAAGGGCAGTCTTGATCTCCTGGAGGGCCCTCTCCAGGTTGGCGTTCCACATCACCTTCTTCGGCTGCCCCTTCCTGGTCAGGTCTCTCAGGTGAGATGCTAAGGTAGAGAAGTTAGGGTTGAAGCAACAATAATAACCCGCCAACCTCAAAAAGGCGTGTACCTGGGACTTTGTGGTCGGCTTTGGGGCCGAGAGGATTGCTTCCACCACCTTCTGTTAGGGCCATACAAGTACTGTGCCTCGTCGTGAGTCAGATGACATTTCTTGGGGTTGGCGGTTAGTCCAGCCAGCCGGAGTTCCAGCAGCACCCTCCACAGCTACTCTAGATGCTCCACCAAGGTCTCAGAGGGAACAACCACATCATCCAGGTGGGTCGCCATGTAGGCCTGGTGAGGACACAGCAGGATGTCCATCATCCACTGGAACATGCCTGGTGCCCCATGAAGCCCGAAGGGGAGGGTCCGGTACTGCCAGTGGCTGTTCGGAGTTGTGAAGGCGTTTTTTTCCTTTAGTTGGTGAGGGGCACTTGCCAATAGCCCTTGGTGAGGTCAAGAATTATGATGAACCGGGCCCTCCCCAACCGTTCCAGCAGCTTGTCGACCCGGGGCATGGGATACCCATCAAACTCGGAGACCTGGTTGAGTCAGCGAAAGTCGTTGCAAAAGCCGGCTGATGGAGCCGATATTTCACAGGGCCTACCATCTCAACGATGGTGTATGAGCCCTGCCAGGTTGCCAAGAACTTACAAGCGGAGGTGGGGACTAAGAGCATGACTTTGTCACCAGGGTGGAACTCCATTGGTTGGGCCACCCGATTGAAGAGGTGCTGTTGGGATTGCTGGACCTTGAGGAGGTAGTAGCGGTCTAATGGCATGACCCTCTCGATCTGCTCACGCATCTCCCGGAGTGGAGAGAGGCCGGCTGCTGCTTTTGATGATGATGGTGACGGGCACCGGCAGTTCTTTTACGATGCCCACCTATATCTGCTAGGTCACCCAGCGAGTTGGGACATGTCGAGTGTCCCCGTGGATGCAAGTAATGGGGAGGCGGCTTTAAAAGCCAAAGTGGCCAGGTTCCGGTGTGCTGGTGCTTGTGCCCGTCTTCTGTGCTCTTTGGTGAAGTGTCCGTGCAGGGAGATCGCCCGATCAGTCGCTGCTGCTGTCTATGGCAAAGAGTCAAACAGGTAAGCATTCCAATGTAAGTGGAGAGCGTTCTCACTCGTGCTTTCTCAGCATGCTGCTTTTAAAGTGCATGGCCGATCGACCAAGCCTGATGAGGTGCAACTGATTTGAGTCCGTTGCATGGCACATGCGACACTGACGAGTGCTTGGGCGGCTTGCCACAATGTAACACTGAAATAAGACATCCTAGATCTGAATGAATGAAATATTCTTGTTAATTACTTTGTTCTTCAAAATGAGGCTCAGTAATGTGTGTGGCCTCCACGTGGGTTTTAGGTTGTAGAAGCACCGCCAGCTTTCAAAAGTGACCAAAACATCGACCAAAAAGCATAGGAACTGAGAAGTGGTCTGTGGTCACCACCTGCAGAAGCACTCCTTTATTGGGGGTGTCTTGCTAATTGCCTATAATTTCCACCTGTTGTCTATTCTATTCACACAACAGCATGTGAAATTGATTGTAAGTCAGTGTTGCTTCCTACAGTAAGTGAGCCGTTTGATTTCACTGAAGTGTGATTGATTTGGAGTTATACTATATATATGTATTTATGAAATAAGAGTAAGAAAAAATAAAAAAAAATAAAAGTTTTTCTTTACATAATACATTTGTGTGTACTGTGTATATTTATTAAGTATATATATATATATATACAAACACATGCATGTATATATTTAATGAAAACATGTTATGTTTATATATTAAATATATTTAGATATAATATCAAATATAAGATTGCATTTATATATAATACTATCCAAATATATACTGTTTGTGTGTGTTTTAATATAAACATAATAAATAAACTTCGCATAAACACATAAATTATGTAAAGAAAAACTTTTATTTTGGATGCGATTAATCGCGATTAATCATTTGACAGCACTAAAATAAATACATTTTTTCAGCTGTACAGGGTCTACCCTACCGCTTACACTAAAACCCAAAATAAACCAAAAATCAAAAATGACATAAAAGAGCATGTGCTAAAGCAATCATGCCATTTTACCTTGTTTCTGAGAATCTTTCAGTTCCTTTATTGTGATTTATACCTGGTCACTCTGCATAGCAAGTGCAGTAATGTACCAGGTGAGCTATCCAGCGAATTTACTCTGTTAGTATGTAGCTGGTTTTGTGATGATAACATCAATATAATTCACAATGATAAAAGTGTTTGGAGGTCAATAACATTTGATCATTCCCAATGGGAAACTACAGGAATGTGCTTTATATCTTGTTTATACAGTAGTCTAATGCAATATATACCATACAGTTCAAAAGTTGTGCATCTACCCTTTTTTAGTCAACTTGTCCTATAGTGTAGTGGGCTTATGTTTCATTCCAAGCATAACATTACAAACATGACACTCTTGTTCACGTGAGCTCTCATTCACACTCTCATATAGTACATGCTCACATTCACATAATCAAATGCTTACAAACAACTGCACTCCCACAACAAAGCACGCTGACACATATCCATTCACACAGGCGTTCACACACACCCGAGCTGAAGAGAGCTCAAACACTGGGCAGCAACTGCTCATAAAAATTACATGAGACGATTTAAGAAGGTAAATGTCAGCAGGAACTGAAGAAACACTCAGAAAACTCTCTCTGACACACACATCACACACTGAGTTTCAGAAGCTTAAATGGCAGAAAGTCTCTTACGTACTCTGGGCTTTTGTGTCTGTTGTGCTTGTTGACAGTTCTGCAGATGAGGCCGGTGATGTTGGTCCTGCTGACTGACAGCTGTCATCTCTTAGCAGATAAAAGGCCTCAGAACAGTTTCACATAGTACACACCACATAATTAGTCAACACTGCAGACCTCATCAGCTCGTTAGAGGATGTGTGTGTGTCTTTAAAACCTTTAAAAAGTTGCATTTATGCCCAAGGGGTTTTGAGAATTGACCTTCAATAGTCTAAAGCCTTAACTGTCTGAACAATAGTAAAACATACTTGCGTCCAGCACATAAGCATTATTCTTGACCCATAAGACTTTAATTAAGCTGATTTAACCTTTTATTGGGGCCAGTCTAAGGCACACCTGTGCAATAGTCATGCTGTCTAATCAGCATCCTGATATGCCACACCTGTGAGGTGGATGGATTATCTCGACAAAGGAGAAACGCTCACTAACACAGATTTAGACAGATTCATGAGCAATATTTGAGAGAAATAGGCCTTGCGTAGAAAAAGCCTTAGATCTTTGAGTTCAGCTCATCAAAAATCGGGGCAAAATCAGTGTTGCATTTATAATTTTGTTCAGTGTATCTACATATAAACACACATACTGTACATAGAGCACTTCACATATGGTACGTTTATTACCAACATGAATCCATATGAATCCAGCAGCTTAATGCAAGATGTAATCACTTTGTGCTTTCAGTTTGTGCTCTGCATTTAACCCATCCAAAGTGCACACACGCAGCAGTGAACACACACCCGGTGCAGTGGGGGGAGCAGTTGGGGGGTCAGTTAACAAAATAAAACTGGTATATGTGCAGCTGTGATTTTTATTATTATTACAATTATAGCAACTGAACTGCCAAAATCATTATGACAACACCACAAGCTAATGTGTGAATTCTTTTTAACATCATTCACAGAATACACACAAATGAACAAGTAGACAAATGCACACCACACATACTGTAAACGCATGAAAGCCAGTGTATGCTCCACACATTGTACACTCATACTATCTTTGACTGCACTTCAAAAATGTATTGCATTCCCTTTATTCTGTGCCGAGTGTCTTTGAGAACAGCTAGAGAAGTGTGTATGTGTTGGTGTCTCCTCTTTTACATGCGTTGGAACCGACTGCTTGGCCTTTAACCTCTGATTGGCTGAGGCGTGCTGCGCATTAGAGAGAAAGGTATGATGAATGATGGACAGCATGTGTATGTGTGTTAGACTGCATTGCAAATGTCTTCACCTTAGGGGACATGTATCTTGACATACAGCAGAGGAAGGGTCACTATAGATAAAGAATACCCTTAAAAATGTGCTATGGTTTTAATGAAGTATTTTGAAGTAGTATTTCGGTGGAAATAGATTTATACTGCAAATTAATTGGGTCTAGGACTGAAGTAATATTGACTTTTGAATGAAAATTGTGCTTATAGTTTCTAAATGTGATTAGACTGCCATAAAAACAGACTTTTTTAACCTGGTTACTTTATAAACCTCAATATAGACATATTTTTACTGTTCTAATAAATTTTAAACTAATTTTAACCCCGAAGGCTTTTTAATTGCTTAAAAAAAACATCCTTAACATTAAATAATCTGTTATAATGTTCACCTAAATAATCTGAATGTGTACTTCATACTCTTTAGATACGATCTTACCACTTTTATTTTGGATTTTTATTGCAGTTTCTGACAACTGGCTGTTGCTTGGGTCAGGTTATTACTCTGGATCTGATACGAATCACATATCTGACACCTGTTTATCTACAATGCAATGCAACAGTGATAACGCATCAATTATATGTCTAATGGGTTTTAGTTTAAAAGAGAAAGTTTTCACATTATTTGTATCTTACTACACTATTCGTGTCTGGGACATCAATAAAAACAAAAAAACTGTATCTCAAAAGAACGTGAGGGCTAAATGACTGGATTATAAGCTACTTCTGGCGATGTTCAACAGGGATGTGTGATTGCGTTGGAGGCTGAGTGTGAGGATGTAGCTGCACAGAGTGGCAGCAGAGTGTTGTCCGTGAGGTCTAATGATGAAATAGAGTTGCTGTGACGGAGATGATTTAAATGATTTCATGTAATCACTGGAGTGTGTGTGTTACTGCTGACTCCCTGAAAGCCTTCCGATGCAAAACAGTGTGATAGGTCTGTTAGCCAGCTGCTCCAGTGTGTGTTCTGTTATATTTTAAAGAGCATCAGAGGAGTTGAGAGAAATGAGCAAGGAGGAGAGTGAGAAGGAGAGAGAAAAGTGATGTGAGCCCCCTGGCTTGGTTTTTCACTCTGTAACTACCAGCTGTGCCTCCTCACATAATCACGAGGATCAGATCGCACTTACACACACACACATGGACTAATAAAAGCTTACCAGGGCCCATGTTTTTCCCTGAAATGTCACTCAGCGCTATATGACATATATATATATAACATGGTCGATCAAATACTTCAAACAAATAATCCCAGACTAAACCAGAATAATTCAGGTGTTCTCCGGATTCATTTTAATTCATGGGTTGTGTGAACAACCATAAGATTCTGCTCTTTTGTCAAAGCCTGTAAATCTTTTGGGTTTAGAGGGGCTGGCAGACAGAGATGTGTTTTCCACAAATCAGACTAGGCAAACAAATCAGACCAGATTAGTAGAGTCCTAGAAAGACAAGCACCAGGGCGTTTAATTGCTGTAAGTGGGTGTTGGGTAAACATGTATGAAAGATTAGTCTGCTAATCAAACCTGTGGCTATTTATAAACTAAAAGACATGTTTCATATCACTGTTCTTCCTCAGGTTGGATCTCCAATGCATCTGTGAAGGCTCTTTATGTATAAACCAAGCACTGAATGGATTAACAGACACTTTGTTGATGTTTGAGGATGTTTATTAACCTTCTATCTATTTGAATCAGAACGTAAAACATCTGAATGTACAGGCACCAATTACCAATCAAAAAGCACGCCAGTGTTTTTCTGAATAGTGGCAGTTGTTGGAATTTTTGCCAGTTTTATACACAGACTCTATTTGGTTGATTGCACTAGACATCATTTTCTCTTTTAGGACTCTCTGTCTCTTTTGTGGTTGTGATGTTTGGCATGCTCTTTGTATTAGGTGTGTTAACACTAACGGTCTCAGAAGAACCTGTGTAAAGTCCCAGAGTTCATTAAAATACACACACAGGCTTATTATTTAAATACAAACTGAGAATACACTGTAATGCTCATCAACATTCAGCCATAGGCATAAAATAAACACATTTGCAGTAGCAGGTGTTTAAAGGGATGTTTCAGCCAGATATATATATATATATCCCTTCATCATAGTCTTACCCTTTAGGCTGTTCCAATTTCGATGACTTCCTTCTATTGTAGATCAGAAAGAAAAATATTTTGAGGAATGCAAACAACTTTGGACCCCACTGACTTTCATTGTTATGGGAAGAAAAAGCTGGAAAATTTGACAAAATCACAGAAGAAAGTCATACAGGTTTGAAACAACACGGACAAACAATGACTGAATGTTTTTGGGTGAAATTCTTCACTTTTCTGATCCGGATTTAGGCCAAATGATGCTTGATGCATGAAGCTAATTTGTCTAACACCAGAAGCTGGCTCATAAATGCAGGAAAACAATTTAAATCGAGCAAAAATCACCTAGAGAACAGTTACAGATATGCTAATAATAATAATTTAAATGTTGTATCCTTCACCATCCTGTGCGTAATTACGCATTTCGTTTAATTGCGTATAATAGCCAAACACAAGACATCATTAAACAGAAAGGGACAAATTCAGACAACATATTCTCACACTGGCGCTGAGTTCAGATGACCCTTATATTCCCAACGACACTACAGACAGGAATGACAATGGAGTGCCGAGAGAGTGTGCCGCGCGGAGAGAGGAGATTCATTAACAGTCAGCTTGAGACGAAGCAGGAGGGCAGCTCAGTCTGGATACAGAATGAAACCAGAAAATGTACTGTATTTGTTGTTGTTTCCTCCGTGCGCCTTTCCGCCGTCGAGTTTGACATAAATCTCGTCGCCAGAGTCCAGGTGCAGCACGACACTGTTGCTCGCGTAGTCGTAGTTCTGATCGGCGTCTTGCGCGATGGCGCTGGCCCGAACCTGAGCAAACAAACGCAGAATATAATTCAGTGCCACTGGACTCGCAGCACATGCTTGTGTTTCAGAAACAAATTTAAGGGATCTTCATTAATTAAAAAAAAAGTTTCATTTTTATTTTAATATTTTTAAATAAGGATATTTTTAAACTTTTAATCGCCTGTTTTGTAAGTATTGTGGAAAAAAATCTATATCATTAATAATAACCCACAATATTTGTTGGTACTTATTTTAATACATCATACATGCATTCACCACACTGTCTGCAGCCACCAGTGTTTTGTTTTTAATGCAAACATGCCTTTGCGTTCCACGGCTTCTTATCTAATGCACATCGTATTTTATTACATGATGCCTTTCGATTAAATATTTATCATCACATAGCCCTCTAGGCTATCCCCAGAGATTCAGAGTTTTTCCTTCAATCAAGAAGGCATTTTTATCTGCTTAGACCAATTTTCAGCTTTTGATAGCCTATATTAAATAACAGAATGTGTCTGAACACGGTCTCATCCGTAGAGTTCTTCAAACAGATAAGTAGCGGATCTTGTTTGAAACGCGTCGTGCGCAATTGGATTGAATCAAAGTAATCGTATAGAGCTAATTTGGAAATTTGTTTAATCAGTGTGCGAATTATTTAACGTCTTGAAGTGGCATCGACTTTTTCGATTATTGCCTATAACGTTCTGGACGAACTCTGAATGAACTTCTGTCTATCCGGTGTGGAAATCTAGAAAAAAGAGATGAATAATGAATACACGGTTGCTGTTATTTACGAAACACCACAGCGCGCTGTCTAACAAGACGCTCCACCTTTTTTTACTCTTGACCCCGCTTTGGGTGACTCGGGTCTCAATTAGCCTTAATTCGCATCGTGTATTTGCTGTAGAAATACCTGTCCGTTTTTACAGAGATCTGCCCACATGCTTGTTCCGTCCCCTCCGCGCATCAGCACATGGTAGGTGAAGTAGTAAATCCCCGAAACCTGACACGTAAACTTGCCAGTAGTGGGATCATAGTGATTTCCAACATTTGTCACAACATCATCAAACCGGAGCACCTCGTAGCCTTCGTGGGGGTTCTTTAGACCCACATAAAACGCGATCTTGATGTTCCCCAGCGCCGGACCAACGTCTCCAGTCTCAGTCCTCGCCGTTCCCGAAGTGATGCCGGTAAATCCAGGTTTTCCGGAGTCTCCAGGTGGTCCCCTTGGACCAGGTGGACCCGGTTCGCCAGGTGGACCCCTGGGTCCCGGTTTGCCCGGACGGCCCGGTTCCCCTCTAGTCCCTTGAGCGAAAGCTGGTGGGATGGCACTGAGATCCTGCATCACCTCCAGCGCCGTGGCGCTTGGTTTAGGGTTGTACGGATCACAGATCATCCGACAAGTGCCCATCATTTCGTAGTGCGCTGAAACCGCGGAGGTTTGGATCAGAAGCGGAATTGCGATGACCAGCGCCACGATCATGACGATGCCCACGACCGCGCCAATTATTCGCTTGCTGTGGAGCACCCGGGAAGCTCGCACTAAAAAGTCCGGCTCGTTTTTGGAGGAAATGGTGACACGCGAACTGGAAAGTATGGCAAGAGGGGAAAACTCTCTCTCCTTTCAATGTATATAAAAATGCACACACTCCCCACCAACACAGAAATGTGCCGTACCTCCTTCTCGTGACCTCTGGCAGAATAGCACTGTCTGTGCGTGAGTTGTCAGAGAAACTATGGGCTTTGGCACTCGCGCCTGAGCGCGAGGCGGAGCGGTGAATGTTGCGCGCAGAGAGAGGAGACGCGCTGACTGACGTAGCAACGCAGTTGCAGTTTGGGTGCTATGATAGTATCTCCTCTAACTCTAAAGCTATAAATAAAGAGAACGATATACGACCGTAACAACACTTATGCTCTCTTGTTTCTCTGCAGACTTATATTTGTGTTAATTGGCAATCATAACCAAATTTAGTTTAACAGTTTAGTCTGTGTAAATTTCGGATATGAGAATGCTTAGCCTTTTTTCACCAGACACTAGAATTCATGTAAATACACTGGTAACCTTAAATAGCAACATCTAAATTAACTGGCAAGTCAAACTTACTATAGTCCTTTTGGAAAGCAATTAATGTAAAATTTGCAACAAAACTTCCTTATTATTATAATAACCAATGCATAACATTGAGTACAATTTGATGCATTTTAGACTACTTGTATTAC
Source organism: Enteromius trimaculatus (assembly GCA_032361065.1). Taxonomy (NCBI): domain Eukaryota; kingdom Metazoa; phylum Chordata; class Actinopteri; order Cypriniformes; family Cyprinidae; genus Enteromius; species Enteromius trimaculatus. The sequence continues at coordinate 1,942,551 of JAUMHP010000057.1, forward strand.
TTGCATGACAATTAGCTGATAAAGGTCTTTAGGGTGTCTTACCCTTTAGTGTTGTAATAAGTATAGAATACATTTCTGTGGAAGAAAATGAAATAGCAGCTTGCTATGTACTTTTAACTAAATTAAATCTGAGCGTGAACATGATTTTTAACATTCCCTATATATGCAATTATAAATACGGATAACAGATGGAAATGTAGAAAAAAATGTTTTTTAATCATATGGAACACATATTAATATTAAAAACACCAATATAAAAAGTAGCTAATTAAATATGAAAAAAGTTATATATTATATATAATATAATATAAGCACGAAAGCACTGCTTGTGTTTTTTGCCTGGACAATTTATTTTTTAACATATATGCACCTCTCCATATGAAGACTGATTTTCCCCATAATTTAGTTGCCATTAGTAAAAAACAAAGTAGCAAAATACCATGATCTGTGTATAGAGCATGCACCAGTGTACAATCAAATGTGTAGCATGTATCCTAAATTAAATAAATTACTGCAAGAGTGGTTTTCATTTTGAGATAAGGTGATAATTCAGTGAGTGGTACAGAATGACCTCGGGTAGGTTGATCTGTGTTTCACAGGTGCATCATCAGAAGAGAGTAAACAGAGGGAGTGCTGAGGGTGGATGCAGGAGGCAGTGAGCTGCTCTATCTGGCAGACTAAGGTGGGAGTGAGTGTTTTACCTCAGGCCTTATCTAAAACTTGAGCCCTCTTACAAGAGTTCTGCCTGGAAATCATGTGAGATGTGACATGTACGAGCGAGAGTGAACAATTCTATTTCTGCTATCCTATTTGCTCCCCTGTTTTTCTTTATTTATAGGGAAAGGTTCACATGTTTGTGTGGATGAATCTGTGTGCCAGCTTATTCATGGCTGTGTTTGTCTCTCTGTGTGTGTGTGTGTGTCATTGTGAGTGTGTGTCTTTGTGTTTAAACTTATCTGCTCACTGGGCTGTTAGATGTGGGTCTGACTGCTGTGACTCAGGCTTGCGTGTGTGACAGAGACCACAACCATGAATAAAGTGACACACACACATTCCCTCTCTCTTCACTCTCACACTCTCACTTGAATATATTAGCTCTTGCACACATCCACTCATAAATAAACCTGTGCTCACTCACTCACACACACACAGAGACAAAGAGAGAGAGAGAGAGAGACATTTCTCTTCTGTTTCCAAGCACTCATAGTGTTAAAAGAGGCAGCAGGCTCAAATGCAATTGCATTTGCTGAAAAATTAAATGTGGAGAACAGGATAGTGGATGAGCCACCCTCTTTACGCTCTGAAATAAAATTCAGTGGAACTATTAAAACAGCTGCAAGATAATAAATGCATAATTGCAACTTAACCATTTTATATTATTGATTTAATTTGACCTTTTAATTGTTTATCATTACATTAACTTACAGTTGTGTTCAATCTAAACTTCACTGCACTTATATCAGTAATGACTCCACTAACAGTGACAAGTAATATTTTACTCGTTCATTAAAAACCATTTGCTGAATAAGTTACATTTTGCATGCGATATGCTTGATGTTCATTTAAACAGAAATAGATCCAATTAATAGGTTCAATTTATGCTTGCATTCATGGAAATTTATGCTTATTCATGCTACAAGTGACTGAGTTCCTCCTACACAAATGTGGTTTGTTGGTTAAACATAATTTCATTAGAAATCCAAAACACTGATGCAAACCTTTTATAAGCACATTTTTTGTTATATGGTCAAATGTTCAGGAAATTCCATGCCATTTCTAACTGCTTCAAGCAATAATAAGTGCAGTAGTAGGATGAAAGTACTGTGTTGTGTGTGCTACTTATGCTTCATAGCCCACAATACAAAAATACAGCATGTCATCACATCACTGATTTGAGCTAAAAAGAAAAAAATGAAAATTGCAGTTTTCCATGTAAACGTGAATGTTTTACAGGTGTCTCTGTTTCTGTGATGCAGGGCTGTAGTGAATCCACACTGACTCCACCTCTGCCACAAACTGCTCTAATTATGTCAGAAATACTCCTGCTTGTTTGGCCTGTGTTGCCATATGTGTGTTGTTTGCAGATGAGAGTCTCTGTTTGTGATGCTTCCTGCTGTATATGATCCCAATTACTAAGAAAGGAAGACCGTAATAGACATGGAGAGAGAATGATACTGTGTGTGCCTGTTTAATATTTACTCATATTTTCCTGCACTGCAGTTATATAGGATTGTATGTCCTTTAAAGCAGTAGTCCATCCAAAAAAAAAAAATATTTGCTGAAAATTCACACAACCTCAGGGCATCTGAGATGTACTTTATTATAAATTAGCTTGTTCATTATAATAGATGTGGATAAATGAAGCAGTGCATCACTTGTTTACCAATAGATCCTTTGCGGTGAATGGGTGCTGTCAAAATGAGTGTCCAAACAGTTGATAAAAACATCATAAACTGTTGCAATAGCAAATTTCTCTAAATCTCTCTGGATGAAGAAACCAACTCATCTTGTATTTCCCAAGGGTAAGCAATTTTTCATCAAGTTGAACTATTGAAATGAAAAATGAAAATGAACATAATTTGAAATGAAAATAAATTATTTTAGTTCTCTCACTGAAAAAGATTTAGGACTCTGTGCGGATGTTTTTGTGACAAATGAGGATAAAACAACAATAAATATGTATAATAACACAAGTATGGCATAGATATTACAAGGAGAAGGTGACTTTTCAGGACATTACCCCATGTCCCCATTTTTCAAAACTCTTATAAACTCTTAAAAAACTATAAAAGTTTTTGAAAAACTAAAATTTTCCTGTAAGTTTCCTGTAATAGCACATGCATTCAGAACAGTACAAAAACCATAGGCCTGTTTTTTCACACAAAAAAATGTGTGTGTGTCTGCGTGCACCTGGTATTTATCACCTTATGGGGACCAATTGTCCCCACAAAGATAGGAATACCAGTAAATTTTGACCTTGTGGGGACATTTCTTAGGTCCCCATGAGGAAACAAGCTTATAAATCACACAGAGTTAAGTTTTTTGAAAATCTAAAAGTGCACAGTTTCCTGTAAGGGGTAGGTTTAGGTGTAGGGTCAGTGTAGGGCAATACCACATACGGTCTGTACAGTAGAAACACCATTATACCTACGGAGAGTCCCCAGAAAACATGTAAACCCAACATGTGTGAGAGTGTGTGTGTGACAAAATTTCCCCACAAATGTGGCAATATTCATAATCCTTGTCTTTATTTTTTTTGTTGGTACCCATGAGAAAAACAGTTTATAAAACATGAAATTAAGATCTTTGAAAATCTAAAAATTGGGTAGGTTTACGAGGCATAGAAAATTGAGTTTGTACAGTATTAAAATTACTTTATTTGAAAGAAGTGGCAGTTGCAGTGGTGCTAATTACTGCCACCTGCTGTCAGTCTCCCACCAATGCATCAGAAACTCATTCTCTGTTCATATTCATACTCTCTGTGTAATTAAACTTACGTTTTGCCTATCTTGAGTGAAAAATGCCTTAGGCTACTGTATGATACTTAGTGTTTAAATTAAATACACAGCTCTCCTAATTTTCCTGTTCAATGTCCTATTCAATTCTACATGCAGACAATAAAACCTTCATCATATGCCCCCCCGCCGCACACACACACACACGTATGTGTGTTTAAATGTCATTGTGCCGTTAGCAGTGAATGTCTCCTGCTCTGGCCCACAGTGTACCGCAGTGAACCCTGCATACATGAACACCCCCTGAGGTCATACACACTTAAAATGCTAGCTTTGCCCTTTATGCAGACGCACATAAATACACACGTTCAATCATACTAATACACACACATAAACAGTGAAGGAGGCCAAGTCCGGGTCAAGCAGCAAAGTGACTATTACCTGTAATCCTCTAAAGTGTGTTTAACTTGCACACAACACTGAATTCATTGTACTCTTTTAAAAAAAGACGTGTGCTAGTATGTAGATTAGACTGGCCTGATGGCAAGTAAGTTTCCAATAATTATTAATTTATGTGAAGTATGTAAGGTACTTGTATGGTTTTTTGTTTTTATCTTTCCTATGTGATAGTCCGCAGTGGTTGGAGCTGCATTTGGTGTAAAGCGCCACCAAGGGTCATAGGCCAGGTTAAAGTGGAGCTGGGGGGAGGAACTGCTCCCAAACTGTCGAAGTGACCAAAACTCCTGGCAGCATTTCTATTTTGTGTGTGTTTAAGGGGGATGCTGTTCTTTCTGGAGGCAGGCATCACCCTTGGCAGGACTCCTGAGTCTGCACTTGTGTACTGAGATCAGTCTTTTAACAGTTGCTATTCAAAACGTGTTTACATGTTTTATTAGTGAAGTATCTTGCATTGAAGGTTCTTGTCTTGAATAATGCCGGACACATACAGGTCAGCGAGAGAGGGCACGTTTCACACAGTCCAGATGCTCTGTGCTCTCGTTTGAGGAGTTCGCTTTGACTCTGAGTCATGTCTCGTATGCGCTGTGTGCTGTTTGAACACAGTAATGAAGCGTGAAGGACACACGTCTGTGTTAGTTATGTCATCATACTGTAAGCATACTCAATGTTTCATAATGGTTGCAAACCTTCCCTGTATTCATGCTGGGCCTCTCAATAACTCAGACAAGTTTCTATACCGCCATTTATGGGGGCTGGAATGATGTCATACTGTATGAGAGTTCAAATTTCTCAAATTTGCATTTCTGTGAAGAAGTGACAGGCACAAAATGAATAGTCTTAACACTGTTTTAAAGAATTTCGCAGTTTTGATACTTATTACAGATCCTTTAACCCAGAAAAAATTGCTTTTATTTTTGTAACAATTTCAATTCTCACTCATGTGTCACTTTTTAAACTTGGTTGTCTTGATATGTCTAAGAGAAATGCATCAGTTTGCTCCCATTGTGAGCTAGTGGTCATACATAAAATGTCCCTTGGCCTACACTGACATGTTCTGCTGGGGTTTCTTTCATTCGTTCCTTCCATTTATTTATTTATCTATTTATTTTCGCTGTCTGTCTGAACAGCTGTCCTGAGGCAAGGTGGAGCATGTCTCTGCACCAAAACACATGAGCTGACTTTGCCTTTCAGGAGAGAGAGAAAGTCAGATAGAAAGAGAGAGTCCCAAAGGAAGGTCAGCTCTGGGGATGTAAATAGCTCTCATGTACATTTGCTTTTCAAACGCAGTATTTGTGTGTGACACAGAGAGAGAAGCAATGTGTGAATTTACTCAAATGAATCCATGACTGTACGGAAAAGATGAGTGTGCACCACAAAGCAAGCAATAAATCAGATTAAAAATAAGATACTCATAATTTACTCAACTTCACATTGTTCCCAACCTTTCCTATGTTTAAAAAATATCCTGGCTGTGTTTTCCATGGAGTGAATATGAATGGTCACAAATTCAGAAAAAAAGTAGCTCATATGACTCATGCTCTGTACGCCAAGGCTTCTTGAAACATTTGTGAATTACAATTTAAAATATGAGTCATAATGCCCTAAAACTCCTCCCTCTTCAGCCAGATCATCTGATCAATTTAAAAAACCTAAAAGATATTTTTTAAATGTATAATTCAGATTTCAATTATTCTGCATGGAAAACGGATATGTTGTCAGTACAGTATGCTATGCACAGTATACACTCTGAAACAGTATAACGATGAAGCTAGCAGTCTATTTTACATTCCTATTTTATTCTGATAGTACGTGATCTGACTTATTAAAGAGATAATAAGATGTGTCCCCTATAGACTTAAGACCCTGAAGAATCATAACTCGTGGACAATTGGCTTTTTTTGATGACAACTTTAAGTAGGAATTACTGATTGATTGACTTTCCTCCATTTTCACTTTATAATTACACTGACCAAAATTATGAACAACACTTTTGTTTTTGTTCCCATCTTTCATGAGCTGAACGTTTTCTATGTATACAAAAGGCCTATTTCTCTCAAATATTGTTCACAAATCTGATTAAATCTGTGTTAGTGAGCGCTTCTCCATCCACCTCACAGGTGAGGCATATCAAGATGCTGATCAGACTGCATAATTACTGCACAGGTGTGCCTTATGCCGAGTTCAGCACAACCGTCACAGATCTTTTCACACTGCATGCCTATCTGGGGTATCATTCAGTCACTGCGGTGTTCACACGGCATGATAGATCGGTGACAGGGGATTTCACACTGCATGACTTTACAATAGGAAGAATCGACGACAACTTTGTCTCACTGCCAAACCCACGCGAGAATGACACGAAACAACGCGAGGTCACATGTGCAAGACCGAGTTCTCACATGAGACTGGGATTATTATTTCAAGAGTTTGCGCTTCCTTATAATCTAGAAGGATAAAGTTTAGCATATGTGGCGTGCTGTCCGGGGGGCGAGCAAGGAGGACGGCGGACACCGAACCCTAGAGGCTTGAGCCCTAGCTAGTGCTAGAGCTCGGCGTCCGGCTCGGTCCTTTCATGCCCCCCAAAAAAGCTAAATAAGGACAGCAGCCGGATGTGAGTCCCCCGAAAGCGCTTGGTAAGAGGATGCAGCGGGTTGTAGCAAAGCACTGAACATTATCAAGTAGAAAATAGAGTGATGGTAATTTAAAATGATGGGATTAAACTTTTGTTTATCAAATGCAGAGACTCTCTCTGTAGTAAAAACGACGATGGTTACTGAAAATCAGGTGACCCCAACTAAGCAAGCCAGAGGCGACAGAGGCAAGGAACCAAAACCCCATCTATGATAGAATGGGGAAAAAAACCTTGGGAGAACCAGGCTTAGGTCCATTTCTCCTCTGGCCGGACACCCGGCACCTAATTTCCTGTTAGGTGGTAAATCTCCATAAAGGTGGGATAGAAGAGAGAAAGACCTCTGCGGAGGTAAGGGGATGGCATGCCTCTGCGGAGGCGGGACGGGGAGGAAAAATAGTTAAACAGTTCCGGTCAGTGAAAACATTTATTTGAATCTGACAGCGGGAATTAATGGGTTAATAAATCTATGACTAAAATTAATTAAATGACTAATTAATCAATGGACCTAAAAATGGGTGAATGGGAGCATGGAATACGTCAAGGAGAAGTGAAAGGAAATGCCGTGCTGGCTTCATGTGTGCGCGGCTTGCGTATGACGTCATCCGGCGGCGCCTGCCGGTTCCGCGCTACCTTGCTGTTTGTGATAGGGAAGTTGCAACGCTGGACTTGTTGCTTCCGGGCTGAGGAAAATAGCGACGGGCTGGCGAGCGGTAAGTAATGAGGATTCTTTCACTTGAATAGCTTTGCCGGATAGCGCGATGAAAGGGATCTGAGAACGCGCGGGCAAGGCCTCAAATAGGAAGCCGCGGTCTTTTGTAGAGGTTCAGACCAAAGCTGCGTCCGAAATCGCTTACTCACCCAAATATATAGTACGCAAAAAACAGCATGCGAGGCGAGTAGTATGTCCGAATTCATAGCATTCGAAATTCAGTAGGCGAGA
>JAUMHP010000057.1:1961823-1981904 GCA_032361065.1 Enteromius trimaculatus
TATTATATATATATATATATATATATATATATATATATATAAAAGACATATTTAAATAGTGATCTAGAAAAGTGCAAGTATTAAATCAAATAATATTACTTTTATTTAATATTTTTCAAACCCCCAAAAACTGTTAATTTAGGGGAAAATTACATATTTTCAGTGTGGTCTGAGACATGTAGAACTCATTGTGTATTTTAGTGAAAAACGAAAGTTATTTATTAGACGAATATGCCTAAATCTTTACTGTGTTAAAATGTATGTTATGAATGTATTTTATTTGGGCTTGGGTAATGTCAGAAGGCAGTATGTAAAGGCTCTGTCGTGTTTAGAGGATGTTGGATGTGTTTTACACCAACAGCGCCTCCTACTGTCAAGCTGTGGCAGACATTTATTTTCTTCCACTCAGCTGTTTTGTTCCAGTCAGTGTTTTGTCTTGGATAACTGTCAGCAAATTTTTAATAAATCATATATTTAAAGTAAAAGTCTTGTCATGAGAGATTAGCTCCAGATCTAACCAGGTGTAGGCACTCTAGACATGTCCAGGCAGGTTGGTTTTCTCTGATGACATCAGTTCGACTGCTTGGTGCTGAGAGTGACATCATTAACCACGCCCCTTCAACCGTCACTGTTCTTTCTGCATGAAACGCCTTATTTACTACATCCAATCCGTTCATTTGCTAATATGCCAAAAACAAACTCTGGTGGGATTGCTCTGTTAGTGCGGTTCATTGTAAGTGTGAACACTAAGTGGACCAGGACCAAACGTAGCATTTTCTTTTTTCGGTCCAGACCAAACAAACCAAGAGAATCGAACTACAAGTGTGAACGCACCATTAGAAACTGGAGCCATTCACCTTGTTAGAAGTCAAGGTATAATCTGAATTATTTTCAAACTGATATTGTAATGAAAAAAGATACATATAGTTACCTTAACTTGTTGATACAGAATTCAAGCTTGAATTAAAGCCCAGCAGGGTTATTGTGTATGGTACTAATGTTCCTTAAAATAATACAAATCTTTTAGTGGACAGTTTACTAACTTTTATGTTTATATTTATTTATTTATTCATTTTAATATTTAAGTTTAGTGCAAGAAGATCAAAATATTCCACCACAATGATCAACAAGTTAGTGTGGTTGTGGTTGTTATTTAACAAACAACTTCAAATATGTTTAAATGGAAGGTGAACTATGCATATCTGAATAGTTTTGTTGTAAATAATAATAATAACAATAATAAAAGAGCATTGTCACTGAATTTTTCAATTGTGGCCGAGTGATGTAAAATGTAGGTGCAGCCTACGTGTAATAGCCTACCTCATTAAAAAGCTGAAATTGCCCCGCTTTATTATCATTTTAAAACTACATTTTATATTTGGCCCACATAGACACGATCAGACCCCGGATGTTCTGGAAAGCAGGGTCATTAATGTCGGTGGAAGCAGTTATTACCGAGCCGAAGCACCCTCACGCGCCTCTAATACCGCGTGTTTCCATAGCAACCACATCCGCCGCGACTCTTGACAGTGTGCGCGCGCAGCCGCCACTATTTGGGGGCTGGGGGGGTTCGCCCAAACAATTGCTTACGTCAATGACAACCGGCTAGTTTTGACTCAAGCGGAAACTCAGCTTCGATGTGCTCGGTGTCTGGGCGCGGTTTCCGGCAGCCGGCCGGCTATTGGACACTTCACGGATCCGTTAACCGACTACAGCGCTGGCTTCGCCTTCTGTACGGAAGCCGAGATGGAGGAGGCGTGAGCCGATTTGAGCGAATCGCCCTGTTGAGTTGGATCTTTTAAATGAATCATTTAAACCGTTTCACGCTATGGTTTAACCTCTCCTGAATCAATCCTAGCTGTTATCGAGTCATCAACTCTAACACTCATTAACCCTTTCAGCGTGAATCAAACGTTAACTCAATCATGGCGACATTAAACGTGATGCGTGGGCCTACGTGAAATTATTACGACTAAAAGATTATAGGCCTTTTGCGTTATCGGAACGTACTCCTAACCAAAGAAATTAAGGATCATATACTGAAGATTTCACCAGAAAGACAATACAATTTTGGTTGGACCTTATTGACACTTTTTTGTACATAGGCAAATCTCGGGCTCTAAATAGTTATAATAGTTATAAATCTTTTTTATTACTATTCTTAATAAAGAATAATACAAAAAAAAGAGATAAAATAATGAAAAAGAACATTTCTCATGTAACAAACAGGCAACAAACAAAAGCAAACACACAGAAGGACGAACATCAGCTAAATAAATACAATAAAATAAATGCAATTGTAAATTGTTAGTAGTAAAAAAAAAAAATAAAGAAAGAAAGAATTAGTTTAGCTAGATAAAATGAAAATTACTAAGCAAATGAAAGCTAGGCTATATGTTTCTGCCACGTTTAAATTTTCATTTATTTATTTATTTACATTCTTTTAATTCTAGCTTTTCCCCTAGCAATCCTGGCTTAAACACTCGCAATTACAGGAAAAGGTTAGATTAAAACGTCAAAATAACTTTTTTATTTTTAATTCTGTGGCGGGAACTTACATATCTGTAGCTTATGTGTTTTTCCTAAGGTATATTATTAATCTTCTCTTCTGTCTTTGCTCCCATTGTTTCATGATATTCATTTAGTTATTAATATTATAGGGGCTACAGGCCTATAAATGTAATTGTGCCGATCTCTCTATTTGTATTTGACTCTTTTTAACCCTCTGTAGGCTACATCACTTTGGTCAGTCACGCGGCTGTTTGTATAGGTGCGACATATAAATAAATAGAACTTGAACATAGTAGCTGAGACTTAAAAAATAGTATCATCAAACTAAACCTCATAAACACGGTCGCCATCATCCAAAGAAGGAAAAAGAAGAAGTTCATACTGTTTCAAGAAACTAACTATCCCTAGATATTGAGGACCAGGTGATGACCTAATTAATTCGTGACGAAAAAGAATCAGTGAGTCGCCCTTGTATTGATTCCATCGAACGAACTGCTCAGAGTAACCGGTTCGCCAAGATGACTCGGACTTCACAATAGCGGAGCGGCTCGGCGGAGGATCTCCACCCGTGAGCATGGCGGTGTGCTAGTGTCTTAATGAAGACCGGAGACAGCACACGGACACCGAAAACACTAACATGCGCCCCGATCGCTTCCAATAATCTGTTTTTAACGGACCACGTGTTAATTTACCGATGCCAGAGGCGGCCCGCCGGGTTTCTCCATGCAGTCTTCGTTTACTTCTATAGGATGGTAAGCTGAGCAGAAAAAAGCACAAGTTATTGGCGATTATATCTATCCAGCCATTCCGGTGTGAATTGCAGGCGCGCGTGGGCCGGCGGTGCTCCGTGATCATGAAGCGCTGCTGCGGGAAGCGACGCGTGTTTGTGTCCGCGGACAGACTCGATTAAACGCCCTAAACATGAATGCCATTGTCATGTCGAGTGCCGTGTGAGTTTATTTTGATTCGTTGAACCCTTCAGACCGGAGACATGCGTGAGTATAAAGTGGTGGTCCTCGGCAGCGGCGGGGTCGGTAAATCCGCCCTTACCGTGCAGTTCGTCACCGGGACGTTTATTGAGAAGTACGACCCGACCATCGAGGATTTCTACCGTAAGGAGATCGAGGTGGACTCGTCGCCGTCGGTGCTGGAGATCCTGGACACGGCGGGCACGGAGCAGTTCGCGTCCATGCGGGACCTGTACATCAAAAACGGACAGGGCTTCATTCTGGTCTACAGTCTGGTGAACCAGCAGAGCTTCCAGGACATCAAGCCCATGAGAGACCAGATCATCCGAGTCAAGAGGTGAGAGAGATCCCCGTTAACCGTCTCGAGCTCCGCTGCCGGTGACATATGTCAGTGCATAGGATGGACACGACCTGAACACATCTGCCAGCGCTCTCAGATGGGCCCTTGTGTGTGTGTGTGTGTGTGTGCGGGCCTCTACAGGCCTGTTGCTCGAGCCTTGATGTGCCGCATCCAGTGTTCAAACATGAAAGATTCATGCTCAAGTGATGCTCTCAGTTGTTCAGCAAACACTGTAATGACTTTGAGTATGTTCTTGTGTTTAAAACTGGATTTAGGTCCATAGCTTGCACCGCTTTAAAACCTCAACTTACTCAAAGTTGACCATATTAGCTGATTTGAAATTGACCATTTCCAAGAAAATGCTCTATATTCCAGATATATCGATACAATAAGATATTATTATAAGTAAGTAAGTGTGGGCTTGCTCAAAAAATGCGTTTTATGTCTGAAATGTGATCACTTTTCCCTGGGTTTCACAGACTAGGCTTAAACCTAGTCCTAAACTAAAATAGTAATCTGAGCTATTAAATCTCAAATAAACTTGCACTGACTGATCTTAAAGATGTACACAAGTAATGCTTTTTCAAAGGTGCGTTTATAAAAATGATATAAATGTCCTAATTGAGGTCTGACCTAATCCTGGTTCAGGCTAAGCCCTGTCTGTGAAACCGGGCCTTTATCTTTTAGAAATGCATTTTACGAGCATGTTCTTCTAATTGGAGGTCGGCCTGTAGAAGGTGAGTTTATGCTGAAGGCATGGACGTCTACTGATGGTTGGGATGCACAGCTAACTAGTTTTTAAAACACAGTTCTGTCCTGAGTAAATATTGTAGAGACACAAACGAAGCTATCCGTGGTGCTTGTAAATCAGTGTTTGTTGGACTGTAGTCAGTGCCATTGAAACTGTAAAGTAAGCAACAAGTGTCAGAAAACGATGCTAATAGAATTGAGTTTAAACTGATTCCCCAAGGATCAGATCCCACTGGAAAACAGGACCCTTCTGGATTCCATTAGCATCGACACCCAAATCCAGGCGTCCCAACAAGAACTTCACTTATCAGGGACAGTAAGTTAACTAAAGATGATGATAAGCTACATAATCAGGGGAATAAAAGTGAATACTTCTTTCATCCTCCTTATCAGTTCATAACCTCCCAGTCACCCTGGAGCAGAAATATATTCCCACAGACCTGCACACAGTCCTCACCCTCTCACAGACGGATGCTTCTGCGTGTAAAAGCGATGTGAAATGAGGAGGAGATGGTGGGAGTTAGACACGTCTGTCACAGCTCTGTTCTTGTTGAAGGATGAAGGCTTTAGTGACGTGCATGACTAGATCAGATGATTATATTTATACTGGAAAATTCTAAAATTACTTGGGTTACATTTTTATTTTTTTTGATTATGGGAATATTATAGGTTGCATGTATTGAACTTAAACATACAATAAAAGTACATTCCATCAACTGATACTAATGTTAATGCTACAAGAATAGTCAAAACTACCAAAATAATTATTTTTCCTTTGTTTATTAATTAAAAAAAATATATTATACCAATACATCAGTAACCAATGAAGCTGCTTTTGTTAGTGCTGTCAAATAATCACAATTAATCACAGCCAAAATTAGTATTTGTTTACATATATATGTGTGCTTGCTATGCATATTTATTATGTACATATAAAACGCATGCATGTATACATTTAAGAAAAATTGTTTATATATTAAATGTATATATTATACAATTATATAAATATATACATGTAATTACCTATTAAATAAATGTTGGTCCCACTTTATATTAAGTGTCCCTAATACCCGTGTACTTCCATAGTAACTAGATGTGTATGTAGTATAATGTAAGCACACACCCAATCTCCAGCTGTAATATTACTGTAACACCCCTCAGAATGGTGTGTGTGAGTACAAATGTGTAACAGGACTAACAGCACTTTTTGTGTTACACTTTATATGAAACAGACATTTGCTCTGGGTTTATCATGTAGTTACTCTGATGTCACACAGCAGCGGCAGTAAGTTGGGCTTTACATATAAACTGTGGTTTGTGTTCAGAATGTTACACTTTATATCAAGTGGTTAGTTCCTGAGGAGTTACCATGTATATATACACTGGTGTTACAGAGGTGCACCACCTACTCCACCCACTTTACATATCCCCTACACCTACCCAACACCACCCCCCCGATCACCTCCTGTTCCAGTTACTCTCACACATACTGCTGTTACTAAATGTAGTTATGTACTTCCTGTTACATGACTACTCAGTGAAGTGAAAAAAGTGTTGTTACCAATGTCCTGTTACACATTTGTACTTCCACACACCATTCTGAGGGTGTTACATGTGTGTAGTTACAGAAATAGTACAGCTGTAGATACTATGTACCGGTGTGTACACATCTAGTTACTATGTATGTACACGGGTGTTAGGGACACTTCATATAAGTGAGACCCAAATAGATAATGTAAAAAAAAAATTTGATTTAATTGTGATTATTTGACGGCACTGCTTTTCTTTCCTTTTCTTAGCATTAGTAAAGGGTTTTTTAATGCTAAATTAGCAGCGTTAGCTAGGGTTAGGGATTTCACCGAACTAAAGCATATAACACATCCCGCGAGCAGCTTCTGGGTTATTACTGTAGTTCTCTTGCTGGGTGATGAAAGCCAGTGTGATATTTAGAGAGCAGAATATTGTAGAGATTGGGATGTGTGATTTGGGCCGGATATAACCGTAGGAAGCACAGCCCCCTTGACTCTGAACGGTGGACAGTTTTGCAGTCAAGCAACACTAAAATGTTACTAAAACGGTCCGGTACAGACACGTGACCTATTTTTGGTTTGTGACCCACAAATGGTGAGAATCAAGGGACAGCGCGCTGTCATTCTGAAAGAACGTTTAAACCGTGATGTCATCAGTGGTTTGTTAATAACAGGGTGTGTATGTAAGGGGCGTGGCTTCAGTGACCCCACCCTCCTCATCCTCCCTCGACCATGATTAGTGGTTTGAGGGTGAAGGAAGACTGCACTGTGAGAATGCAGACATGAGAGGCAGGACGTATTGTGTGTCTGCCCTGAGAGAATAGTATAATCACCATGATCCCGTTTTGATACAGTTGAGATAATTAAAGAAAAAGGTGAGGCTCAGACAGGCTGCATTATGAATATAGTCAATTTGGCAACTGTTTAAAACTTTAGCGTCAATGAGACTTTGAATGCTCTTAATATTATCAAGGCTACATTTCTTCAATCAAAATACAGTACAATTATTGCAAATTAAAATAACTGTTCTCTTTGTTAATATATGGGACAAAGTCATTTATTCCTGTAATCAAAGATGAATGTTTTTAAAGTACACATTTACTTTTTATTTAGTTTTTTATATAGTAAGGTCTGCTTCAAGGAATCATTTAAATTCTGTATATAATGTTAAAAAATAAACACTCATTGTGTCAATCACGTTTCTATGGAAGCCCGTTTCCGCCACTCAATAAATAAAAAAAATGTAATTGCTGCGTTTTATCTCACATTTCTTACTTTTTTTGTGAGATGTAATTATAAGCTGTAAAGTCATAATATGTGATAAAAAGGCCGAATTGTGTGATGTAAAGTCCAATTTTGAGCAGATAATTTTTTCCTCACCATTCTGACTATACTTTTGAAGAGTTTGTATCATGCTATTCTGAGTAATAAAAGTGAGATTTGTCAGAGGAAACAGTAGCAAAATGTTTTTTTATTCAGTGTCGGAAACGGGCTTCCGTGTGTTTACACTTTGGTCGTCGTATGAAACGTTTGGATCGGGTTTGATGTTCTGCACTGATTTGATTTTGAAAAAGGCATGTAAAACGTTGGTGTGCAAGCACCTTAAGTGTTGTACCTGTGTGTGTTTGCAGGTATGAGAAGGTTCCTGTGATCCTGGTAGGGAACAAGGTGGATCTGGAGAGCGAGCGGGAGGTGTCTGTGAGGGAGGGACAGGCGCTGGCCGAGGAGTGGGGCTGTCCATTCATCGAGACCTCTGCCAAGAGCAAGACCATGGTGGACGAACTCTTTGCCGAGATCGTACGGCAGATGGACTACGCGGCACAGCCAGATAAAGATGATCCGTGCTGCTCCTCCTGCAATATACAATAACCCCCCAACACACACACACAGAACTCACTACAGTAGCTTTGATAGACCTTCTAGTGTCGACAGTTTTCCATCATTCTGTATCTTCAGACTGACAGTAACTTTCTTTTTCTTGTCACTTTAAATCCTGATTGACTCGACCACAGGAAGAGCACTTGCCTTAGGTTTCACGTTTCCTGTTTGAGCAGGATCCTTCAGTGGCGATGAGGTGGACTTTTATGTTCTCGGTCTTATGGTATTAATGATTTTATCTGAATTTGTTGTCACCAGGTCAAAGAGAGAGAGAGAGAAAGGAAGAGGGTTCTTAGCCATATGTTTGATACAGCCATATAATCATTTAATGAAGACTTTCTGACTGTCCATTTTTTCGGGACTAGATTTCTCCAAGTCATCATTTGTCATGAGTATCTCATCTTAAACATCAAGAGGAAGAAAAACAGTAAGCTGACTTTAGCTTTGTTCCAAAACACAGTTAGAGAGCACGTTAAAGCCCAAATTTATGTTCCCTTCGCTTTCCCAGAATGCAGTGCAGTGAGCTCTTAAATTCATCCAGGATTGTTTCTGAGTTCATTTCACTCTACAATATTTTGCTGAAATTTAATAAGGTGCGTTCGATGGGTTTTTATGCATTGCACACACAAGTATCATAAAGCCATCATAAACAGAAGTTATGATTGTATTTTCTTCCCTGTTATTAGTTTATTTGAGGGGAAAAACAAAACCACACGAACATGGGGCGGGGTTCTTAGGGAATGGATTGGATCATTGTCATTTGCAGATGATGCAGTCTCTCTTTTTTTGGTTAAAGAATGATTAATTTAAACTAATATAATAAACGTGCAGACAGATTAATCATGAAATAATAATTAAGATTTGTCTGATTTGATTTAAGGGGTTAATATTTATTTTACAGTAAAACAGCATTGTTTACACTATGAAATATACATAGCAATCACACTTTGTACCCGGAAAAAAAACTGTACTATTCCAAGTAAAACCGGGTTTGGAACAGAGCTCTTGTCTTTGAGCTGCTTCCATTCAAAGTGCTTCAGAAGATGAGTTCAGAAGATGGCGACTCTACCGTCAGCTTTGCAGTGGAACAACTGTGAACAAAGAACTCTTTTAGCAACCAAATTGGGGACGCTGTGCTTTACGCCACCAGCAGTCGTTCTTCTGGAGTTTCAACAGAGAGAACCATTTATCTTGTTTTGATTTTTAATGTTTGCTAAACGTGTCGCATCATGCAGTGTTGGACCTTTCGACTCCTCGATGTATTTTATTTGCTTAAATGTGGAATGTTTGCTGGTGTAACTCTCTGACTGCCTCCATGTCTGCATCATGATCCCTCCGTCGTGAGCTTCAAGAGACTTTCACTTGCACTTTTCTAAGCAGGAATGTTAACTTTCCAAGCGAATGGAATGCAGCGTAAGTCCCTGTCTCTGATTGGACGGGGACACATCTGGACACGGGACTTCTGCTGATTTAGTAGTTCTCTCATATGGCTCTGAAGGACTCGTCTCTTTTTCTGTCTCTCTCCAGTTTATCACCCTCAGCTCTTTTCTACACTCGGTTCTCAATCTTCTGCCATGCTCGTGTGGGTCATTGATGCTGACGATGATGGCTATCGGTTGGCTGTGTATCCGTTTGTACAGAGGTTGCCAGTTCTTCCTGGTTTCCTCCTCCTAGCCGAGCTTGAAGTTGGATCTCAAGGCTAAACATATAGAGATTACGGAGGTGTGCGAGTGTCAGTATTGATTTTATATTTTTTTATGTGGACCTGTGCTCAACTTTTCTGAACGACTGAATGGTGACACTCTTTTTTGTTTTGTTTGGCACCTAAATAAAGTGCATCTGACACTCACAAGCACTGCAGTGCGCTTTCTGTGTTTTCTCTGTTTGAAACCCACATGCTCACTGTCCAAACATGCCCGCTTAATAAATAAGCAATATTTGAGCAGAAAGTGTTATGCTGAAGGACAAATGGGCATTCTGCAGTGCGCGCACACACACACACAACAGGTTCTGGTTTCCATCAGGCAGGCTTTGTTTATTTGATGTCTGTTGAACTATTTGGTTTTGAGAGATACAAGTAAGTTACGTAACATTTGGCAGATGCTTTCCATCTGAACTGACTTTAAGGTGCTGTAAAGGTTTTTTAGTCATCATAAAAGTTTTACATATGAAGACACGAATAGAGTATTAGAGATAAAGACTCCAGTCATATCAGTAGCTTCATAAAAGAGTCTGGATCTGTAATGGCAGGGTTATTGGAATATCTCAGTGATATATGTAATATATTGTAAATGGAATATGGACTAATAAACTATTATAGTATCTATAAATATTTTGAGTAATAGATATATAGATTTTTTTTTTCTTTTCTGTTTTTGTTTTAATATTTTTTGTCATTTTTATTATTTTTTTCTGGTGGACATGAACTCTGCCCACTCACTGGACGCAGGAATGCAAGGAAAAGCAGCCAAGAGAAGACATGGGAAATGGACAGAGGACTTAAGAGCACAGCAGTGAGGGGGAGACTCACACACCAGCATGAGACTTATTGCTGGGTGTCATGGCAACACACGCTGCCAATTTCACACTCTAATTTGCAGTGATTTGATTGGCCGAAAATAGTTAGTGGGGGAAGATCCAGACACACACCATCTATCAACATCCATCAGGACGCATGCACACCTACACTTAGCTGCTGTCTTATTCCAGATGAAGTATACTGAACATCATCTACAGGAACGAGCTCTCCTGAAAAACCTGATTTATGCCACAAAGACACAACTGTCCACAGATTTCAGTCTTTGTGTGTATTTGTATATAGCCTTTCTAAAGTCAAAATGTATAAACTGAATTCAGAATTTATATCTCACAATTCTGACTTAATAACTCGAAATTCTGACTTTATATCTCGCGATTCGCAATTCTGACTTTATAACCCGCAATTCTGACTTTATATCTCGCAATGCAAAATTCTGACTTAATAACTTGCAATTCTGACTTTATATCTCGCAATTCTGACTTTATATCTCGCGATGAGCAATTCGGACTTAATAACACGCAATTCTGACTTTATATATCACAATTTTGACTTTATATCTCGCAATGCGAAATTCTGACTTAATAACTTGAAATTCTGACTTTATATCTCGCGATGCGCAATTCTGACTTAATAACTTGCAATTCTGACTTTATATCTCGCAATGAGCAATTCGGACTTAATAACCCGCAATTCTGTCTTTATATATCACAATTTTGACTTTATATCTCACAATTCTGACTTTATATCTCACAATTCGCAATTCTGACTTTATATCTCGCAAATGCGTAATTCTGACTTAATAACCCGCAATTCTGACTTTATATCTCACAATTCTGACTTTATCTCACAATTCTGACTTTATATCTCACAATTCTGACTTTATATCTCACAATTCGCAATTCTGAATTAATAACTTGCAAATGTGACTTTATATCTCGCAATGCACAATTCTGACTTAATAACTTGCAATTCTGACTTTATATCTCGCAATTCTGACTTTATATCTCACAATTCTGACTTTATATCTCGCAATGCGAAATTCTGACTTAATAACTTGCAATTCTGACTTTATATCTCGCAATGCGAAATTCTGAATTAATAACTTGCAATTCTGACTTTATATCTCGCAATGTGAAATTCTGACTTAATAACCTGCAATTCTGACTTTATATCTCGCAATTCTGACTTTATATCTGACAATTCTGACTTTATATCTCACATTTCGCAATTCTGACTTTATATCTCGCAAATGCGTAATTCTGACTTAATAACCCGCAATTCTGACTTTATATCTCAGAATTCTGACTTTATATCTCACAATTCGCAATTCTGACTTAATAACTTGCAATTCTGACTTTATATCTCGCAATTCTGACTTTATATCTCGCAATGAGCAATTAGGACTTAATAACCTGCAATTCTGACTTTATATCTCGCAATGAGCAATTCGGACTTAATAACCCGCAATTCTGACTTTATATATCACAATTTTGACTTTATATCTCGCAATGCGAAATTCTGACTTAATAACCCGCAATTCTGTCTTTATATATCACAATTTTGACTTTATATCTCACAATTCTGACTTTATATCTCACAATTCGCAATTCTGACTTTATATCTCGCAAATGCGTAATTCTGACTTAATAACCCGCAATTCTGAATTTATATCTCACAATTCTGACTTTATATCTCACAATTCGCAATTCTGACTTTATATCTCACAATTCTGAATTTATATCTCACAATTCTGACTTTATATCTCACAATTCGCAATTCTGATTTTATATCTCACAATTCTGACTTTATATCTTGCAATGCAAAATTCTGACTTAATAACTTGCAATTCTGACTTTATATCTCGCGATGCGCAATTCTGACTTAATAACTTGCAATTCTGACTTTAAATCTCACTTTTCTGACTTTATATCCCGCAATTCTGACTTTATATCTCACTTTTCTGACTTTATAACCCGCAGTTCTGACTTTATATCTCGCAATGCGCAATTCTGACTTAATATCTCGCAGTTCGCTAGCCTGGGCCCGCCCGTACTTCCTGTGACGCTACATTATTTTCGCGAGCAAAGTTAGTCTGGCCAAGCTGCCCCCCCTGAGGCGGGTGTAACGCAATGATGCCGGAGTTCTGTGACCATACCAGCTTTCAAACATGGCGTGTACCAAGCAGCAACAATCGTTGGACTCTGCTGTTGCAGCTGATTTGAGAAATTTTCATGAGCAGAAGTAATTAAAGTGAGACATTTTCCTACTGCTTTAATGAAGCTAGCTACAATTGGCTACGGTGTCTTCTAGTTCCGTCGCTATGCATACGTCATCAGAATGAGTGGTCTGATGGTTGTAGATTCGTCCAGAAGTATGCAGAGGCATCTGATTAGGTTAAGCCCGTCTCCCAGAAGGCGGGTAGTAAGGTAGCTTTGCCAGACTAAGCTCCTATGAGCTTTATAGTCGCGGAAGGCTGGCTAGCAATTCGCAGTTCTGACTTTATGTCTCACAATTCTGGCTTCATAATTCACAATTCTGACATTATATCTCACTTTTCTGACTTTATAATCCCGCAATTCTGACTTTATATCTCACAATTCGCAATTCTGACATTACTACTAGTTTGATTATTTTGATGGTACCCTTTAGACAGCTGTTGATAAATAAATCTGTAACTACATGTCAACTAGCCTTGATTAGAGTATTAGTAGTTTGTCTGCTAAATATATGAATACCCTTAACAATTCCTTAAGAATAGCCTACCTTAGAGTGTCTTATAAAAATGGGCTTTAAAGTTTTACCAAGGAATTTAAAGGAATAGTTCATAAAAAGATTGAATTGTGCTTAAAATGTTCGCCATCTTTCAAGTTGTAAATTAATTTGTTTCTTTGTGGAAAAAGATTTAAAGAAATTCAGCATTGCATCTTTTGCTCAGCAAAGTGTACTCTTGTGTAATTGGGTGCCGTCCAGACAGCTGATAAAACAGTACAATAACCCACAAGCAATCCACAGAACTCCAGTTCATCAGTTAATGTTTTGTGAAGAGCAATCTGTGTTTGTAAGAAACTAATCCATCATTAAGATTCTTTAACTTTCAAACCACTGTGAGTCAATACAACCATAAAACTGATTTCTCCAGGTGTCTCGTCTGAATCGGGAGAAAAAATTGCATAGTTCAAAACAAGTATGTCAGCTGATGTAAGAGAACAGCTGGGGATGGACCTTTTCACTGGAGGAAGAGTTATGCAAAGAATCCATTAGTGATGCAATGGTACATTTCTCCAAACCTGTTCCAATGAACAAACAAACTTATCCTTGTAAGGGATTATTATTATTTATTTATTTTTTTACATTTTTGTGTTGTCAATTTTTTTTAAGAACTAGAATTGCAATTATTTTTACAAACACTTTTTAATTAATCATTTTTTATTTAAAAAGAGAGATGATTTTAATGTCACACAACAATGCCAAATGTATTTAAACGTGATGAATTACAAAGGTTTTGGACTCCCTTAAAGGAATAGTTCACCAAAATAAAAAAATAAATAAATAAAAAACTGTCATCATTTACTCATCCTCAAGTCGTTTCAAACCTCCAAACACAAAGGAAGATATTTTAAAGAAAGTTTGTAACCAGTCTGTTATGGTCACCATGGAAGTAAATAGTGACCAAGCCTGGTTAGCCTGGTTACATTCGTATATCTTCCTTACAGGTTTGAAACTACTCGAGGATGAGTAGCCTAAATGATGACTGTTTTTTTTTTTTTTTTTTTTTCATTTTTGGGTGAAGTAGAAACGAAATGTCTGTGGCGCACTGGTTTGTAACGGTACTGGACTGCGTTATGGCGCTTTACTCTGCAGATGGCAGCATGCGAGCGCGCGTTTCGTTGGCTGTGAGGTCTTGTGTGTTGCTTGGATTTGTGCTGGACCCAGTCAGTGTAATCCCGTCTCTCCTGCCGGCAGACATGGCGACTGCGAGGACGCTCGTCTGCTCCACAACAGGCTGCATCTGAAGCGGCTCCGCAGATCACCGTCGCGCTCGGTGCATTCGTTGACAAACGCACACTCGCACGCCGCGGATTTATAATCGGGGTAAGCGTTTGGATGCGTCTTCTCGTTCACAGCGGTGCTCTGTGCTTGAAAGAGATTAAGGGGGTAAATCTAGCCACAGATTTGAGCCTGAGAACTACCGTGACATTGCTGAAGCTCCGTACCGTTATATTTCTACTATGCACCGCCGCGTCCTGCTATGGCTGTAGTATGAGTCATTCACTTGATAGAAGGGCGAAAGATATCGAAATAACATATACCTCTATAAGGACCTTGACATTAGACGTCAAGAGACCCGTTCCGCGCTTTGTTCACTTCACTGGCTGTACGCGCTGGAAGCTCTGTTCCTATTTTCTGCTTTACTTCCCCAGTCAGCCTGAAACTAAATCAGCTCTAAATGTGATATATTTGTGCCTTTAGTATTAGCTGTTTTAAAATAGGCAACGGGGAGTCGATTAAGAATTGAAATGGTTTTCATTCATTTGATTGCACCTGATTGAACGCTGTGAGGTGAGGTGACGCGCAGCCGCGACGCGACGCGCACTGAAACAATAATAAAGACGGTCGAACCGTTCTGAAATATTACACCTTTTATTCATTATAACAGTAAAAAAAAACTCGAAAGCAGTCTGTTTGAATTGTGAACTGTGGAGGTTTTTTCTCTGATGGGTTATGCATGTGGCGGCTTCATTTCCCAGCCGCGTCTGAAGATGTAGCATCACCATCAGTGCCGATGGTTTTTCCAGGGCTTGTGGGGCGTTACTGAATGAAGGGAATGTTTTAAACACTAGTGTCGAAGCACTGGCTGTGTTCCGGTGGATCTGGTTTTTGCTGGCACTGGTCTGGTCTTTCACCCTCCCCCTCTGGATAAGCCCTGAGAGCAGATCCACGCTTTATTGCTGCTCTCCAAGGTGTTTTATTGATATTAGCCTATAAAACCAAACAGCCCAGTTTATTTTTACAATGCACTTTGATCTATTTAAATCTGCTTTTAATAACATAACACAGATAATGGTATTGTTCATACAGACACAACAGTGGATAAACTGTGCAAATGTTTATTTATTGATGATTTTTGTGTATCATATAAGATAAATTAATAAAACCTCTCATTTTGTTGATAGTAGCCTATGAAGCTAACAGCCCAGTTAATATCAGAGCTCTATTTTTACAATGCAGTTTGCTTTATTTAAATCTACAGCACAGAAATAAATGATATTGTTTGTGTAAATTCAAACAGTGTGACTAGACTTTATTAATAAAGTATGAATGTTTTATTCATTTATGCCCTCAGGAACAAAAACAAATAACTCTGTCATGCTTCTAGGAAAACGAAAAATGCAGTTATTTCCTGGTGTTTCTCTTTTATATGAGCACAAACCAGA
Source organism: Enteromius trimaculatus (assembly GCA_032361065.1). NCBI lineage: Eukaryota > Metazoa > Chordata > Actinopteri > Cypriniformes > Cyprinidae > Enteromius > Enteromius trimaculatus. The sequence goes on from JAUMHP010000057.1 coordinate 1,977,774, forward strand.
GAATATATTGAATATTGACCGCTTGGAAGGTTCATTTAAAGATCGCTGAGATACATGTTATTGCGTATGAGAAGTGCAGGTCGCATATGGTCATCTGCTCCACAGAGATCAGTGTTTGTTGTTTCACCCTCTGTCAGTCTCTCAGCTTCTCTCTTTTCCTCCCCTCTGTTCCTGACCCTTGGTTTAGAAGTTATGACATCAGTGCTCTGGCATGTGTGATAAACAGTGAAAATGATGGGAACAGAGAGAGAGAGATATGAGAAGTTGGATCCGCGTAATAGGTTCATTGTCTGAGGAGAGCACAAAAACATCAGACCAAAAAGACTTCATCAGAGTGTGACGTTTGTGTGTGTTGTGTTCAGGCTGAGCCAGGAAGACCATGGTGGAACAGGGCCAAGCATCGCTGGCGGGACAGAGGTTAGGGGCACCAGAGACTCTGGGGATCAGCACCCTGGAGCCGGGACACAAACCGCCTGCGATGCCACCTGGACGCCTGATGCCCATCAGAGTCGTGCTGCTGGATGACTCGGAGGAGAAATTCGACATATCGGTGAGTTCATATCCAATAGATCTCGGCTGTTGTGTTTCAAAAATAAACAGACATACAGAACCTTTTCAGGCCCACATGAATGATCGGTACAATTTCGGCTTGCCATTTGTCTGATTTACTCAGAGTAGTGTTGTCACGGTACCAACATTTCTGTATTCGGTACCAATAACATTGAAAATCCATGGTTCTCGCTACCAATTTCAGTACCAAATCAAAACACAAACCCATGCTAATTAAAAGACACACGTTTTTTTAAAAAAAAAAAAGAAAAGATCAGTGGTTTTACTCAGTGCGACTCTCAGAGCAGTTCTGGAGATGTTGTTTATCGTATTGTTTTTATCGACCTGTTACCGAACTACCAATCGTAGTTTGCCAGCCAGTGTAAACTCTTCTGGAAAGTTTCATACTCTTGAAACAAACTTCAGACAAACAATGTTTTGGTCTAATTTTGGTCTAAAGTACGTCACATCAATTAATTCTTTGGTTTCATTGGTTTCATTCAAGTATATCAGGAGCTGAATATGTAAAAAACGGCAGAATGGCTAACTAAAAATGTAATTTCACTCTCTGACAGTAGGTGGCCCATACTAAAGCAAGTTCTGAACATGTGACTTCCAGCTGAATGTCACTGATTGGCCCCCTTCAGATGCACTGAGAGCATGTGAATGGTGCTGGTCTGAACAGAACTGAACATTCTGCTTGGTTTGAACTGGCCTGTGCTGTTTAGTACATGTCTGTTTATCATATATATTATACTTTTTTTATGTTATGTTTGTAAAGTGTATAATATCCAAAATACACATTTATAGCAATTGCTAATCTGTTAGTTTAAATATACACTTAACCAAAAGCCAACCGATTATAATAGTTGATAATTCAGTATATAGTTCGGTAGTGACAGAAGATCTTTGGTAGGAAAGAATGTTAACCTGCATACTAAAATACTTCTAAAACATCTTAAAAAATAAAAAGAGCCTGAATATGACGATTATGTGTTCCCTTTTGTCGTTACTGAAATTATGGCATGTTTCAGTGGTGACAATGTTAGGAGATAACACCCAAAAAACCCCAAATATGTCTAAATCTATATATTTTGTTATAGACTGTTTCTGTCGTGATAGTTTTGAACCTAACTCAAGGATCCTGAGCAGTACATGGTTATTTAGTTCTGAAGTGTTTGGTAGTGATGTTCCTTATGTCACACACAGATTTTTTAGACGTTTGAACACATTTAGCCTATATATTAAGCTTATTAATATTTTAAATGTTGTTGTTGGTTTCAGTAGATAATAGAAGGATCTTCGATGCTTATGAAACATTTTTTGTATGTGGGGCAGCAGTTTGGACAATAACCTAGAATGGCACATATACATATTATTAAAAGTTTGATTGTTTGTTTTCTTTAGATTTTTGTCTTGTGGTATCTAAAATAAGAATGTCCTCTGACTAGCAACTAATAGTTTCCAGTCACTTGACTGAACGGATGACGGTTCACTGGTGTCTTCGGTGCTGTGAAATCTTTATTCTGCTCACAATCATCAACTATATCAAAAATATTTAATTGCTTCCATTCATATCGTTTTTGACAACAAAAAAAAGGCTGGTTCTGAATGTTTTTGTTGGTTTAAGTAAGTGTCAATAAAATAAATAATGGGCCTTGATGGTGGGAATTTTGATTTTGTTTTAATTTGCTATGTATACCCATATATAAAAAAAGACATTGAGAGACATGGAGAACAACGATATAATTGGAGGAATTTTGGTCATTTTAATAACAGAAACATTTTGTAGCATCTCTGTTGAACATGATTGAGATTATTAATGGATTTTGTTGAGCTGGCGTTATTAGCTGTAGGTGTGAGTGAGACTGATTTCTAAAGGAATGTGAGAGGGTTTAAATATAGGATAAATATAGAGCATGCCTGTGCAAACCAAATCTAAAATTAAATGGGGTTTTTTTTGTAACCTGCAACATTGCAGATCTGTGAAACCACAGAGAGCTGCGAGCTATTGTCCGAAGCTTGGCTGGGGTTCAGCTGCTCTGAGTTCAGTGCGCACCTGAGTGCTAAACATGGGGTGTGAGAAATCTTGTGGTGAATTAGAAGATGCAATTTGTGATTAGTAAAATGAGATAATTTCTTAGGAAAATCAGGCATTAATACTTTGATATTGAGGTATTAGGCAGACATCTTTTAGGCAGATTTTCTGAAGACAGCAACACTTCTCTGTAATATTTTTGGGTCAGTAAGATATATGTATATTTTTGAACACAGTCTTATGCTCACTATAGCTGCATTTATATGATCAAAAATATATAGTAATGTTATAAAATAATATTGAATTTTGAAGTAGCGGCAATCTGTTCAGAATATATTCATAAAAAATAATATATTCATGTGGTATTAAAGCTACATTTTTAAAAACTGCCATACATTTTGCAGTATTTAATGTAATTTAATGGATCCTTGCTGAATAAAAATATTATTTTTACAGTCACGGTAGTGTATGTAATGTGGGGTTTAATGTATATAGATTTCAGGAATGCTTTTTAGATGGTCGGATCTCTGACCCAGTTCCTTTCATGGCAGCTGTACACAGTTTTCCACCATCTGGCAACCCGGGGTGTGTAAATACTGGCAGTGGGCAGAGTCACACAAACTGCTTTTTTGAGAAACAAGTGTGAACCTAGCAAGTTCCCTAAATATATGCAAAAATATTACAGCATGTTTATGCTTTAGTACAGTCGGGCCTTGTTTTGGTTGTTTAATATTAATAAGCGCCATATATTGTCTTGTGCGTGACGTGTCTTTTGCCCAGTCGTTGTGTCAGTGAGATTCCCAGCATGAAGGATCACTCTTGACTGTGTGTGCTGATTATTGATCATGTGTGCGGTGTTTGTGTAAGAGCTTAAACTCTCTATCTGAGTGAAGATGATAAAGTCCCTGAAGAGGGTGTTATTCTTCCTTCCTCCTCACTGACTCGGATCAATATGTCACTTAATGTAACGATGAACTGAATAAACACTGCAGTCATAATCACTGACACATCATACTGACTTCATTAGTATTAGTACGTGGGCTTTCTGTCTCTCTTTCTATCCCTTTTCCCCTCTTTTTGATAAATAGTAAATTGTGAATTACCCACTTCATGGCGGTACACAGCTCTAGTGTTCTTATGTTTTGGACACAATAAGAATAACTTTCAGTTTTTATTATGTTCATTGTGGTATTACTGAAAATAAGGAAATGTTTATTCTGGAAAATACTGGAAATAAACAGATTAGTTTCCATATACTGTACATTATTTTTTCAACTCTAAGCCCCGCCTCCTGAAATGAGAGGTGTGCTCTGATTGGCCAGCTATCCAGTGCACAGTGATTGGCCGAATACTGCAAGCGAGTGATGGACATGTTACACCCCTTGTGTTTGTTCTGGAAAAGTGTTAGAAACACAACTTAACACTGATTTCTAGTTGTGTCCTCTTTTGGAAGCACAAAGAAAGTAGTTTCACAACGACACACAGCGTCTCCAGAACATGGCGCCCGCAGCAACACTACAGACAGAATAATAGCTCCGCCTTCT
>JAUMHP010000057.1:1984862-2017116 GCA_032361065.1 Enteromius trimaculatus
ACACACAGCGTCTCCAGAACATGGCGCCCGCAGCAACACTACAGACAGAATAATAGCTCCGCCTTCTTTCTTTGTGTGAACATGTAAAACTTGAAATTGCATCATAAGACCCCTTTAAACTAGCTTAAGTCTAGTCTAGTCTAGTCTTTCTGGAAAAATATTGGTAGTCACTGGCATACACTTACGTTGTGTGTTGAGTTTGTCAACAAGCTTCAGCAATAAAATCATGCTTGACCAGTCATGAATGCACCAGCTTGGATTAGCGTGAAAATAAACAGAAATCCCCCTTGATAGACATAATCTTATTATTATTCATTTTGATATTATTATCTTTTTTATTTTATTACCTATATTTTATTCCACACATACACCTAAATTAACTTTTATATAATTAATATTATTTTATCTGCAAGTAGAGTTTTTTTTTTCGTAAATGCTTTGGTTTGATTTGAAGTGAACATTCAGTATAAGCAAGTGTACTTTTTCACAAGGGAGCTAACTTGTTATAACATTTTATGTGTCTTCACAAGTTACAAAAAAGTATATTCTTTATGATCTTTTGACTCAGTGCACAGATAAAGTTATACTTGAAGAGTGAATCCTTTAAAACAATGGAATCCAAATTACTTCTCAATACTCATATTATTGAAATTGGTTCGTTAACGTATGGATGGTTTTAAAAAGATTTTTTTTTTCTTAATAACGTAACAACATAATGTTTCTCTCTGTTTATCCAGATGAATATGCAGACTCAAATTTAATCCATTCACAGGTTAATTTCATCATTTCGTCCAATCAGACTTACGTGCCTTAAGTGGCACAATTATTAATTTATCAAGGTTTTCTTTTTAATTATTTAGCTGCAAATGCTGTATCATATTTACTTGTTTCATTTATTTCAACAGTGTAGCATTAGCATTGTGTTTTTCATGTGTGTTCGTGGGGGAAGGGGAGAATTGTGTGTGAGAAATGTGATCTATAATGACATATCTTTAAGGCAGATACAAGCACGGTAAAGACATCTGTCCTCCTGACACAGTAGAGCCATTTGAGACCATTGCTGTTTTTGTGTTTGTACACGATTCTCTTTGGAAAATGTCTCAGAACTTGCAAACCTGAACAAATGTTTCAGGCTGATTTTCCGTTGACTGAACACTGTTTCTGTGTTAATGAACAGACTACACACTCACACACACACTCACACACACACACACACACGCAAACACACATGCCTGTGGCATTTTCACCCGCTTCTGTTGTCTTGTGACCTCTCAGTAATTGACTTGGCTCATGTTAACTAGATATAATGGGTCAGTTCTGTGTGCACAGTGATAGACAAAGAGAGAGAGAGAGAGAGAAAAAAAATATTGCATTCATCTTTCTTGGCCAAAAACATAACACTGTGAAGAAAGGTTTACATACTGTGGCTTTTAATCTGTCTTGCAGTGAATTTTTTTTTTTATAGATGGAAAACAGACTGATAATGATTCAGGAGCATGTCCCAATGTTTATAGAATCAAATTCTGTGGTAACACTTTATTTTTTATGGTTAGACCTATTAGTTGCATATTAGCATGCATATTATTCAAAATTATTAGCCATTTATTAGTGCTAATTAAGCACATTTTAGTGCTTTATTCTACACAATCTTATTCTACATTCCACGCTTCATTTTTAACAACTGTTTGCCATGCTTTACAGAAGTATACTTCTTTTGATGTGTTAACTAACATACTAAAGCAGATGTAGTATTGTAGTACCTGTGTAGAGGCAGAGGCCGAGTGAGGATCCATATGCGTTTATTAAAATCCACAGCAAACAAATCCACGAGCATAAGGCACAAACATGAAGCCAAAACACCAAAAGACAGTCCAATCAAAATGTCAAAGCAAGGGGCAGTCCAATGGGGGGCTTAATGAAAACCCTTAATGAGCGACGGATCCAAGATATTGTGAGCAGCTACCCACAATCTCTCCTCAGGTCCGTCCCCCTTCCGAATCCACCAAATATCGGAGCCGACCTCCTATCCAACAACTTCTTTACCACATATGCAGGAGATCCATCAATGTCAGTGGTGAAGGTGGCTCTTGATTCTTGCCGTTGGGCTCAGCATCCGGGTTGACCAGTTTGAGAAGGGAAACATGGAAGAAACATGGAAGAATGGAGAGACACTATAATTAGCAGGAAGCTCCAACTGATATGTGACCTCATTAATCTGTCTTAAGATTTTAAATGGGCCTACATACCTCAGACTGAGCTTCCTGCTTGCCGAAGCTTGATGTCCCGAGTAGAAAGCCAGACTCTGTCCAGGTTGGTAGGGAGGGTGTGGGCGACATCGCCTATTGGCCTTGATTTCTTCCTCTGCAGGTGCACGTGGTCACTGTCCCACACCCTCTCACTAATACAGTCATCAACTGCAGGTACCATAGATGGTTCTCCTGACCACAGGAACATAGGGGGTTGGTATCCAAGCACACATTGAAATGGAGTGAGACCAGTTGAGGAATGCCTTAAAGAGTTTTGTGCATATTCTGCTCATGGTAGAAACTCTGAACGACGATGTTGTTCACAACCACAGTATGAATGTAAATACTTGCCAATCTCCTGGTTCAGTCTCTCCACCTGCCCACTGGACTGAAGATGATAACCTGATGTTAAGCTGATGTTGATGTCCAGCTTGTTGAACTGTGTTCCGCTATCTGAGACAATGTCTTCAGGTATACCAGAAGCTCTGAAAACAGGTTTGAACATAGTTAAAGCTGTTTCCGTGGCAGTGGTGAGGGCTTTCATGGGTATGAGATGGAAGGCCTTTGAAAAACAATCAATAATCACCAAAATTGTTGTGAAACCGTTTGACGGTGGTAGGTCAGTGATAAAGTCTATTGAGAGGCATGACCAAGGGCGTTGGGGAATGGCCAAGGGTTGTAGTAAGCCTTAGACTGAGCACAGACTGGGCATGACTTGACATTAGCCACATCCCTAATCATTGATTCTTGAGTTCTTGTTCTTGAGATACTTGGGTTGCCTGAACAAAGTGATTTATGTGACCATTGCATGACTCTTATGCGTAGAGTTCCAGGTACATAGTGCTTGTTGGGAGGTGGTGCAGGTTCATTCTGTTGTTCCCTTTGAATCTCATTTATCAGATCCCATGTAAAAGGTGCAATCATAATTGACGGAGGTAGGATGAATTCTGGTTTGGATTCTGTTTGAGGAAGATCATGTTGCCTGGATAATGCATCAACCTTGCTGTTTTTGCTGCCAGATCGGTATGTTACAGTACATTGAAATCTGGTGATGAAAAGTGACCAGCGTGCTTGACAAGGGTTTAGTCTCTTGGCACTCTTGATATACTCCAGATTCTTATGTTCTGTGTTGACATGGAATGGGTGTGTGGAACCCTCTAGCCAATGTCTCCACTCTTCTATAGCAGTTTTTTTTTGCCCACATCGTAGTTGTGTTCTTCATCTGTGAGTTTTCTTGGGAAACACGCACATGGGAGAAGCTTGCCTGACTGTCCATGACATTGAGTGTGGCCCCAATTCCTCTATCTGGCGCATTCACTTCTACAAAAAAATGGCAGGTTTGTCTGGATGTTTGAGAATGGGTGCAGATGGGAAACTGTCCTTGAGTTTGGAAAAGAGTTTTGGAAATTCTAATTTTGAAGGTCTACCTTTTAATAGATATGTCAGGGGTGCAGCAACCATGCCATAATTACGGATAAGGCGTCTAAAAAACGTGGCGAATCCTAGGAATTGCGGAAGTTCCCTGACGGTGGTTGGCGGAGGCCATTCAGTGACTGCGGAGATCTTGGAACTATCCATTTCCACACCTTGATGGCTAATGTTATAGGAATATAGTTTGCTTGACATGAAACTTACACTTCTCACCTTTTACATAGTTGGTTTTTCAACAGTCTGGATAGGACATGGTCTTGGTGTTAACTTTCTGTTTTGGAATAAATAAGGATGTCATCTATGTATGCTATTACATACTTGTTCAAGATGTCTCTGAAGATCTCGTTGATAAAGGACTCAAATACTGCTTGTGCGTTAGTTAGCCCGTACAGCACAACCTGATATTCGTAGTGCTCCCTAGTGGTCACAAATGCTGTTTTCCATTCATCACCTTCTTTAATTCTGATCAGGTTATAGGGGCTCCGTAGATCTAACTTGATATAGATTGTTGCTTCTCTCAGATGTTTTAGAGCGTCTGGAACTAATGGTAGTGGATAATGGATTTTAATGGTGACATTGTTTAAACCACGATAATCAATGCATGGCCAAAGTCCTCCATCTTTCTTTTCCACAAAGAAGAAACCTGCCGCCGCTAGGGAAGTGGATAGACTAGGATGAAACCAGAACTGAGAGCTTCTTCAATGTATTTCTCCATCGTAACATCAGTTATGTAAAATTAGATGGTTTCTAGATGGAACAATCCTACTTGCAGTGGCATCGGCAGAGTGTGTTGAGTGATTCCATCTCTGATGGGTTTATTTTCAACAGCACTAACCTTGAGTGGTGGATCACAGGGTTGTGTGGCGATGTTGAATTTCTTGATGGAGCCTTGATTCAATGCTGTGAAATCAATAGAATCCCTTTTAGTTGTAATCTTGATACTAACTGTATCTAATTTCATAACTGGGAAAGAAAGATTGTCAGCACCTAGCTGGTAGTCATGTTTTTTTTTCCGGGGTGTCAGTAGACGTGACGTTAAGACGGCCTGACTCCCCACAGTAGAACCATAGGTTGTGTAAAAGCATATGATAACTGAAACAAACTGTCCATTTCCCAGACCGCCGCAGCCCAATCAATCAATTTATCAGTTAACAGAGACATGATAAAAGCATATTTCTTCTCATCAGACTGAAACCCATCCCCTTGGTGTTTGAAAAAGATTTCTACTTGACGGAAAAATCTTTTACACTGTTCAGCTGTGCTGTCAAATTTATCGGGTAAAGCAAGGCTTACCTTCTTAGGCATGGTAGGTGGTAGCGATCGGATATACTGCATTAAATAGTCACTGGTAGCATGCAGGTTACTCAGCTGTTTCCTGGTATCCCTTGAGAATGTGACTCTAAAGCGAACGCTGCCTGTAGATTAGAAACTTCCGCTGGATCCCTCTGAGGTGAAGTATTATGTGACGAGGCAGAGGCCGAGTGAGGATCCTTGTGCGTCTGTTTATTAAAATCCACAGCAGACAAATCCAATATGACAAGTAGAAGGCACAAACGTGAAGCCGGCAAAGATCAAAACACCAAATGACAGTCCAATCAAAATGTCAAAGCAAGGGGCAATCCAAAAACATGAACAGGGAAAATCAGGCAATAGTCATACACAGAAAGAGGCAAGACAAAAGCAGAACGCAATACTAGACTGGCAATACTTAGCATGGGTCTTCTTCTTCTTTAATTTTATTGGAGGTTGGCATCCAACATGGTGCATTACCAGCACCAGCTGTTGTGGGTGTGGAGTACCAAAGCGTAAAAATTTAAATTCTCTCAAATAGTCTAGTTGATTTTAGAAATGTCATGAAATGCTTCTATGCTGATGGTCTAACTGCAGAGAAAGAAAGCAAATCTTCTACTGCTGGTCTAGTGTATCCTAACGCTTTGACACTATCTAGCAGGACTTCCCTGTCAACATTATATGCTGAGCAGTCTATTAAAACATGTACCACAGTTTCTGCTTGATTGCGTGATGAACACTGACCATTATTATGTTTCCCTATAATGTTGAGATTAAAGGCCTGTTCACACCGGGACGAATATCACGCGCGAATATCGCCGGCGTTTAACGCGCCGTGACTAAACAAAGGGCGCCAATGTGAGTGTACACACCGAGCAAGTGTCAGAAGCACAGCGCCACCTTGTGTACAGAGGTATTTCTGTTGTTTATTAAGCGCCATGAGAGCGAATTCGCCCGTGAAAATCGCATGGGTATCCTGGCGAAAAACGTCACGAAAAACGCGAAATGCGAAATGCGCGTACGATATTCATTCCGGTGTGTACAGGCCTTAAGGTTAGTATGACCTATTCTCAGCCTTGTGATTATTGTTTCCCCCCTCCTGCTCCAGTTACCCTGTCTTTTTGAAGGAACCTGTTGCTGAATCTTATTAGCATGGGTCTGTTAGCAGTTCCATGCTAAATACCCAACAAACAGGAAGTAAGCAGAGGGAGCTGAACACAGTCAATATTCAGGAGAGTGGCATTACAGTACCTAATTATAATTATAACTGTAGTGAAATATTAAATTTGACATATATTTGGTTTTACATTTGAATTAACATGCATTTAACTGTCTGAAATATATAAAAAAACATTACATTATTATTTATACTGTGCAGTTTTCTAAGTGTAGGAATAAGGAAGTGTACCTCCTTTTACAAGAGGAAGCCATGCAAGATATTCCCTGTCAAATATTTTTTATATTGATTTTGTATGTGCTTGTTTTTTACCTACAAGGACCTGAATAATAATCTCTAGGCAGCTATTTTAAGAACTCTTTGTTTTCCACCCTCTTCTGCTATTCTGCTCAGCTTTCCTTGTTTTTCCCCTTACAATTTATTTTATGTATTTATTTTTTATTAATCATGACCTCTCTTTTTTTAACCACTTCTTGTCTCTGTGTTTATGATGTGTCTGTATGCAGTGAGAGGAGGAGTTACTAATCTCCCCCTGGTTATGGTAACCATGGCAACTGTGCGATTGTCCATGGGAACTGGATGGAATGTTCATCAGGATGGAATGTTTCATTGCTGCAAATATCTGCTCAGACTTGTGTCTTCTCGGAAGGGGGCGGGGCTATATTTAGTACTGATGATGTCAGAGCATTGTTTGGGTTGTCAGTCTGAGCAGTACATTCTATTTATTCTCTGTTTCTGTCCTAAATATTTTCCAACCCTTACTCTTATGTCCAAATGAAAGTTTTACATATTTGTATATTAATCCATGTTTTAATATCATTCTTTACAGAAGTGCTTATATTTTGATTATATATTTTGTTGACTAACACACTAAATGCAATGGCTCTTTAATAGTCCTCCGTCGCAGCACCTTTGAGATTTTGAGATCAAGCCTAGTTCATTCTAACTAGTTAGTCTTCAATGTTTTGTTGTTAACAGCATCGAGCACCGGGTCGGGTTCTGTTCGAGATGGTCTGCCTGCATCTGAACCTTATTGAGGGAGATTACTTTGGCCTGGAGTTCCAGAGCCATCACAGAAAAATGGTGAGCCAGATTTTTTTTTACAACAAATAATGCATTTTTAAGACCGTTTTCCAAGTTTTCTCTGACCCATATCATTAAAGTTAATTTCTGCTGCTCTTAGTTAAGAGCTCAATGACCTCAACAGGAAATAGCTGTAGTGAATATATCAGTGAGTTACATGAGTGACATGTTCTTGTTGTGGTGTGTTTATGTAAGCTGAGGGCTGTGTGTCAGTCGGACTCATCTTAGCTGTGTGCTCTACTCCACAGGTTTGGTTGGATTTACTAAAGCCCATTAGAAAGCAGATCACACGTAAGAGCCCTCACTGCTGTGTGTGTGTGTGTGAGAGAGAGAGAGTTTAGTATTGCTCTATGATTTCCACAAGACATGATCTCTATTTTTGAAGGATCTAACACATTCGTGCTAGGCTTTTATAAAGTGTGTGTGTGTCCAGGGCCCAAGCACACCGTCCTTCGGTTTGTGGTGAAATTCTTCCCCTCTGATCACTCGCTGCTGTTGGAGGAGCTGACCAGGTGAGGCCGTTCTCATTCACTGAGGCGTTCGTGTGTCTCTCACATGTGCTTATAGACCTGTTTTCTGTCAGGTACTTGTTTGCACTGCAGGTGAGGCAGGATCTGGCCAGCGGACGTCTCACGTGTAGCGACGCCAGCGCTGCTCTTCTGGTCTCTCATATCATCCAGTGTGAGTGATGCAGCCTTAACTAACTTAGTGAAAAATTAATACAATAAAATGTCTACTTCATGTTACAACCCTTCTTCTCCCCTGACTTACGTTTCCACCATTTTAGAGAGTATCACAAACCAGCGCATACACATGCTTTCCCCTCAATTTAAACAATGCTGATTACGTCAAATAAGTTCTTAAGTAATCCCAAAAATGGTGGAAGATGTAACTTAGGGGATGAGAATGAAAGAAGAATCTAAAGAACATAATTATCTAAAACCTAAAAAACCGAATAGTTTTTTTCGCTATTCGTTTAAAGTGCCATGCAGTGGCATATAAAAACAAGGCAGCTAACACATACTGTAATCCTACTGGACTGTCATTCAGTAAAAGGTTATAAAGCGTGGAAATAGATATTAACAATTTTATACATGTTGTTCCTTCTCTGTCTTTTTTTGTGTCTCTGTCAAGTAATTTACTTATAGTGAACCTGTGTGTGTGTGTCCATGTGTGTGTTTATTTAGCTGAGATTGGAGATTTTGAGGAAACCCAGTGTAGACAGCATCTACTAAACACCAACTACATCCCTGACCAGATGGCCCTGATGGACAAAATCATGGAGTTCCACCATAAACACATGTGAGTCTCCTAAACAAAACACAAAGGCTCACTATTTGGGCACTTTATGATAGAGCAAAGACATCATTTGATTTCCCTCTTGAAAAAAAAAAACAGTATATAGCCTAGTTTCCATCCAGCTTTTACACTGTTTTGTTATCAACAAAGAAAAATATTTGCGAAATATTTGTTTTCATCCAACTTCCATCACCGTCAGCTGCACATGAACTGTCTAGAGATACTAGCAGTATTTGAGGCCCTAAATTTTTTTCTTCCAGACCTAGCGGGTCATCATGTTTTGGTTCGTTCCGACAGTATGGCAACAGTGTCACATATCAACCACCAGGGAGGCCTACGGTCTCGTCCTTTAAGTTGGCGCACAAAATATTGACGTGGTCCCAGAAGACGCACCTCTCCTTGAGGGCGGTTTACATTCCTGGGCATCTGAATGTGGAAGCAGATGCGCTGTCGAGACAGGGGCCGAGGCCCAGAGAATGGGGACTCCATCCACAGGTGCTGGAGCAAATATGGAGGATCTTCTATTGACCAGAAGTGGATCTTTTTGTGACTCAGGAGAATGTGCAATGTCCCCTCTGGTACTAGTTCATCCAGCTCCGTTGGGGCTGGATGCCATGGTACAGAAATGGCCGAGGCTTTCACTGTACGCCTTTCCCCCGGTTGCTCTGCTTCCAGAAGTTCTAGAGAGAATTTGACGGGACAAGGTCAGCTTACTGTTAGTAGCTCCGTTTTGACCAAATCGAGTGTGGTTCGCGAACCTGATATCTCTCCTCAGTTGTTTGCCGTGGCAGCTCCCAGTGAGGAAGGACTCTTACATCCTCGCTCAGAATTATGTCTATATCTATGGGTGTGGCCCCTGAGCGGGCACAACTCATAGCTGCAGGCTTAACGACCGAGGTCGTTCAAACCATTTTACGGTCAAGAGCTCCCTTGGCGAGGAGACTGTATGCACTAAGGTGGAAGCTTTTTGCTTTGTGGTCCGCAGGGCGAGAACAGGAACCAGTTAACTGCCCGATTGGTACAGTTCTGGAATTCCTACAAGCAAGGCTATTTACAGAGATAGCCTATTCTACCTTAAAGGTATACGTGGCGCCATTTCGGCATTTCACGCACCTATGGCTCTTCAGTGGGTAGACATCCACTAGTCGTGCGATTCTTGCGAGGTGCACTCAGGCCTATAATACGATCCAGAGTCCCAACCTGGGATCTGGCAGTGGTCCTAGAGGCCCTGACTAGAGCTCCATTTGAACCCTTGAAGCAAATTTCAGGCTGATGCCTAACCCTCAAGACTGCGGTCTTGTTGGCACTCTCTTCACTCAAGATAGTAGGAGACTTGCAGGCCTTGTCAGTGGCTGCTACATGTATTGACTTTGCACCCAGACTGGTGAAAGTTTTTTTCTTCCCGTGGGCGGGATATGTCCCTAAGGTCCCCACTGTTCCACCTCAGCCGGTGGTGCTCCAGGCGTTTTGCCCTCCTCCATTTTAGGAGGAGAGTCAGGAAAGGCTTCATTGTCTGTGTCCAGTGCGAGCATTGGACATGTATATTTGCAGGTCTGCGGACTGGAGGAAGGCGGACCAACTGTTTGTGTGCTTTGGCCCCTCCCGTAGAGGATTGCCTGCATCAAGGCATTCCTTAAGTAGGTGGATAGTGGATGCTTTTTTTATGGCCTATCACTCTGCAGGTTTCCCCTCGCCGATGGGAGTCAGAGCTTATTGTACTAGGGGTGTGGCGGCCACAAAGGCCTATTTTAGCAGCTGGCCCGATGTCGGACATCTGCAAAGCAGCGGGATGGTCCTCTCCCTTGACCTTTGCGAGGTTTTATGGGCTAGACCTTCTGGCTACCCCAGGTTCTGCCACACTAGGCAGGAACTTGTGGGTGTGGGTCCATTGGTATTGCGTTCCCAAAGCATCTATAGGCGAAGTGTGAGTTCCTGAAAAGGAACGTCTCTGGGTTATGTATATAACCCTAGTTCCTTGAGGGAATGAGACACTGCGTCTTTTAGCCACACCCACTGCATCCCTACCGAGCGCTTGCTTCATTCCTGAGACTGATGAGCCATCATCCGCACCTGCTTTAAGCCAGGATTATGATGTCACCTGCTCAGGGCGTCCTGATCACCAATTGGACAGATTTCACAGCAGATTCAGAGCGTAGGTCACGCCGAGGCGTTCCCAAAGCGTCTATAGACGCAGTGTCTCCTTCCATCAAGGAACTAGGGTTATATACATAACCCAGAGACGTTTTTTTTCTTTACATAATTTATGTGTTTATGCTGTGTTTATTTATTATGTTTATATCAAAACATGCACGTACATATATTTTAAAAAATAATTTTGTGAATGCATTTATATATTTATTTTCTTATATTTTATATTTTATTTTCTTTTATCTTATATTTGGGGCAAAAAAGTATTTAGTCAGTTCTCCCACTTAAAAAGATGAGAGAGGCCTGTAATTTTCACATTGTAGGATTTTTAATGAATTAATTGGTAAGTTCCTTGGTAAAATAAGTATTTGGTCACCTACAAACAAGCAAGATTTCTGTCTCTCACAGACCTGTAACTTCTTTAGTCAGCTCCTCTGTCCTCCACTCGTTACCTGTGTTAATGGTGTAACACCTCAGCTGGTAGTGCCAGCGCATGTCCACTAGATGGCACTCCAGTGACGCATGTCGTCTTCTTTGTGTTTGTCTCCGCTGCTCTCCCTGGACTTTGATCATGAACTCATGTCTCCACCCACCTTGTTTACTGTCATGGTATTTCACTCATGTTTCCTCCCCCGTATCCAATTATCACGTGTATAAATTCCCCGGATGTCTTTGTGTTCTCACGGATAATTATATGTATGGATGTTTGTTTGGAGTTCCCCCGTGTTCGCGTTCTTTGTTTCTCAGTGTTCCCCTGTATTTGGATTTATCGTTGTCGACATCGACCTCCTTGGATTTTTGCCTTTGCCTCGCCCCTCGGACCCACGCTACGTTTCTGGATTATTCTGCTGTCTTTGCCTATGATGTGCCTGTTTGCTAGTGATTGACTGACTCTGCTCGTCTCTACTCTGTTTTTCTAATAAAACAGTCTGCATTTGAATCTGCTCGCTTCCTCCTCTCATTCATGACAACTGGCATCTGTTTGAACTCGTTATCAGTATAAAAGACACCTGTCCACAACCTCAAACAGTCACACTCCAAACTCCACTATGGCCAAGACCAAAGAGCTGTCAAAGGACACCAGAAACAGAACTGTAGACCTTCACCAGGCTGGGAAGACTGAATCTGCAGTAGGTAAGCAGCTTGGTGTGAAAAAATCTGCTGTGGTAGCAATTATTAGAAGATATACAAGACCACTGATAATCTCCCTCAATCTGGGACTCAAAAACTCAACTTCTTGTGTTTGGAGGAGAAAAAATGCTGAGTTAAATCCAAAGAACACCATACCTACTATGAAGCATGGGGATGGAAACATCATGCTTTGGGGCTGTTTTTTCTGCAAAGGGATCAGGACGACCAAAAACCAAAGAAAGAATGGGGCCATGTATCATGAGTGAAAACCTAATTTCATCAGCAAGGGCATTGAAGATGAGGCTGGGTCAAAATACCGGTAACATGGTTTGAAAACCTTGTGAAGTCTTACAGAAAACTTTTGACCTCTGTCATTGCCAACAAAGGGTATATAACAAAGTATTGAGATGAAATTTTGTTATTGACAAAATAGTTATTTTCCACCATAATTTGCAAATAAATTCCTAAAAAAAATCCTACAATATGATTTTCTGGATTTTTTTTTCTCATTTTGTCTTCTCATTATGTAAATTACAGGCCTCTCTCATCTTTTTCAGTGGGAGAACCTGCACAACTGGTGGCTGGCTAAATACTTTTTTTGCCAACTGTAGATATAGATATATATTCTATATTGATGATGTATTGATATAGAATTTATGAGCTTAAGTTAACCTGGAAAAAAAACTGTGTTGAAACATTAGACATTGTTATCAATAAATAAATTCTAAATCGTTTTATAACGAATTTCAGGAGGAGCACGTACTGTATAAATGATCACCAGCTGCTGCCAATCTCCTCATTACTAATCACCCTAACAGAACTCTTTTCTCCGCCTTAAATACCACTCACTTCCCCTCTCTGGCATCTTCGTTTTCTGACATCCCACCGCCTTCCCCTCACCGCCTACTAGAGACCAGAGAAGAAAGGCCTAAACAGGCCAGAGTTCTCCACCGGTTTTCCTCCAGTCGGAGTTTCCCGTCACCATTACCATTCGGCTTACTATTCTGAGTCACCCGGTTAGCTCTGAGCTATTTCATCGTTTATTCTCCCGCTACTTCCAATAACCTGCCACTTCCTCCTGGGGAGCACGCGGGGACCAGGCTGGACTCTGAACCCTCGCCTCCTAGGGGTAAATCTAGGGCTCCCTGCCTGTTCCCTGGACAGTCCGCCTGCTTCAAAACATAACATACCAAAGATACTGTTTTAGTATTTTAAAGCATGTTAGCAAAACACCAGGCAGTGTTATAACTTGTGTTTGTGTGTGTTTGCTTGTTTATAAGTGGACAGACGCCAGCAGAGTCAGATTACCGGTTGCTGGAGGTGGCGTGCAGGTTGGAGATGTACGGTATCCGACTCCATCCTGCTAAAGACAGAGAAGGAGTCAAACTCAGCCTAGCTGTAGCACACGGCGGCATCCTCGTCTTTCAGGTGAATGAAATCACACACTCTCTTTCTCACACACACACACACAGGCATACATGAACAACAGCATGACACGAGTTGTGTTTTATTCAGGGGCACAACAGAATCAACAACTTCAACTGGTCTAAAATCCGCAAGCTGAGTTTCAAGAGACGGAGGTTCCTTATTAAACTAAGAGCAGACCCTAGTGTGAGTTTCACGTAGTATGAGTAAATCTTTATATAAGCTTACATTTAGCATGTTGACTTTTAACATGGCGTGTCCGTCCATCTCGTCCTGTAGCAGAATGTGAATCAGGACACTCTGGAGTTTTTGATGGCGAGTCGGGACTGCTGTAAAATGTTTTGGAAGATCTCTGTGGAGTACCACGCCTTCTTCAGGCTCTTTGAGGAGCCCAGACCTAAACCTAAACCAGTGCTGTTCAGCAGGGGCTCTTCCTTCAGGTTCAGGTACTAAACTGGTGAAATGCTTTTTTCTGAAGGTCAAGTGTAAACCTGTTACGCCCCTGGTCTGTGTGTTATTTTCCTTCACCATGTGCTCTGTCTCTGACCTAGTTTCTGTCGTGTGTTGATAGTGTGATTATGTTTTAATTAGTCTGGTATCAAGGTTACCCTATATGTGTGTGTGAACTACCCTGCCTGTCTGTTAGCCTGTCTGGAATATTGAAGGACTGTTATTTCGTGAACTTGGATCTCTGTTGGTTCGTTCCTGCACCACACACCCATGACAGAACCCTTTTGCCAAGGGTTTAAAAGTATTTTTAATTGTACTTGCAGGTGATGTAATATTAATCAAATAAAAGGCAACTGAAGTGTGCTTTAAGAGAGTACATCCGTTATGTTGTAATAATCCTGTGTCATGCTTTAAAGAACACTTATTTTGAAGGACATGCCAAGTACTTTTACCTGTAGTGCATTATTTTGCTCTTGTCAACATGTTGTGTAATCCAGTTGGACTAATTACCCTCTCTTTTCCGCAGCGGTCGGACACAGAAGCAGGTGATAGATTATGTGAAGGAAAATGAGTTTAAAAAACTGCCCTTTGATAGGTGAGCCTGATTTGTTATTTTAATGAATGAAAAGTCAGCATTTCTGCTCTGCTATTCATTTAAGATTTCGTTAGTGTAGAAACTTGTAAGGCTGTGTGATTCATTATTTGTGTTTGTTTCTCTGTCTTTCAGGAAACACAGTCGAGTGCAGTACAACAGCAGTCTGTCACCTGTGCGTTCTGCACAGCATCAAGTGCCAAATCAAGTTAGTGTCTTCACAAATGAATGTTTTCAAGACTTTTTTAATGAAGAGAGATATATGTAAGGAAAGATTAAGAAAAGGTGATGTTCCATGAAGATATTTTGTACATTTTACTGTAAATATATCACAGCATTTTGATTAGTAATATGCAATGCTAAGCACTTCATTTGGAGAAATTTAGAGATTTTCTCAATATTTAGATTTTTTTGCACCCCCAGATTCCAGATTTTCAAATAATTTTATCTTTGCCAAATATTAACCATCAGAGCCGTCACGCTGAGGGCGTTCACCATAGCATCTTCTGGACGCGGCTTGAGTTCCTGAAGAGAAACGTCTCAGGTTACGACTGCAACCCTAGTTCCTCGAAGGAACGAGACGCCACGTCCAGAAGATGCTATGGGGAACGCCCTCAGCGTGACGCTCAGAACAGTGTGTAGAATCAAACCAATGAATGGAAAAGACGTCATAGGCGGGTGACGTCACCGGCCAGGAAGCTTAAAGCACATGGGGTGAAACCGGCATTTAGCTCCTTGTCATGAAGCAAACGTCGGCAGAGATGCAAAAAGTATGGTTGGCTAGATGCGGTGTCTCGTTCCTTCGAGGAACTAGGGTTACCGTTGTAACCTGAGACGTTCCTCTTCAGGAACTCGAGCCGCGTCCAGAAGACGCTATGGGGAACGAGATGCCCACTTCCCCGCACTTTCAAATCTTGCCCAGTGTGTGTGCCTACTCACCAAGCACAGCAGCACCAGGAGAAGTTCGTAGGTCTAGGCCGTAAAACCGAACGAAAGTGTGAGGGGTGGACCACCCCGCCGCCGCACAGATCTCCTCCAAGGGAACTCGAATGAGCTCTGACTCCCAACAAAGGTCGGAGATCAGAGGACTCATAAGATAATTGCATCTACTATCCACCTGCTTATGGTCTGTTTGGTCGCTGGAAACCCTTTCTTAGGAGGACCAAGCTGCTCGGTTCTGCGCCACATAGCCGTCCTGTGGACATAAGTGTCCAGTACTCGTACTGGGCACAAGCAGTTCCGCTCCTGTTGGCCGGGCTCCCTGAAGGGAGGCGGGTTAAAAGCCTTCAGCACTACTGGCTGTGGTGTAAGCGTAGGGACCTTGGGGCTATACCCCACTAGGGGGTACAGAAAAGCCTTAGTCATGCCCGGGGCGAACTCAAGGTGGAAAGGCCCCTCTTTCTTCGTGGAGGAGTGTGGTCGGCGACGCTGTTTCTGCGCCTCGCGGTCTGAGGAGCTTGGACTCGGGCCGGGTCACTTCTGCCTAGCGACCCCGCGAGGTGGAGAACGGCGAGGGAGAATTTGTTGGAAAGCTGCTGATTGTTTGTGTGCCTCCCGGTGTCTGTCGACGACCTTATCCACAGCCTCGCCGAACAGACCCCAGGTCACCAACGGGGCATCGAGCAAACATGCTCTGTCTTTATCTTTTACCTGTGATAAAGACAACCACAGATGACTCTCTGCGACCAATAGCTCTGGCGGTCTCCTTGGTAGCGCGCAGAGATAAATCAGCAGCCCTCCGAAGCTCTCTAATATTCTCAGAGCTTACTCTCTCGCTCTCATCCACCTCGCTGAGCAGGTCAGCCTGGTATGCCTGCAATATCGCAGTTGTATGCAGACACGCAGCAGCCTGACCTGCAGCCGAGTACCCCTTCCCAACCAAGACCGACAATGTTCTTAACGGTCTAGTGGGAAGGGATAGAGCCTTCAGGGACGCCTTTCATCGCTCTATATCCCTGCTCTTTAATGCTCACAACGTCCCCATAAAAATCGGAGGACGGAACAAAAAGGCGAGCAGAGACAACAGGAGAATTAGCTGTATGGCTGAAGAAGCGGAAAATGTCTGAAGCCAGAAGACAAAAAATAAAAACAATTATAAACATCAGCATGCTCATCCAATGGACTACATGCATGGAGAGTGCGTTGCTGCAGACCCAAGGGAATGCAGTGTTGCATTTTGATGCAATACGGACACCCGACACGTTCAGAATAAACCTTTAATAAACTACAAAGTTCAAAACTACCGCCACTACGTGCATCACGTGAACAGAGAGCTCTGAGAACGGACACTGCACTAGTAATGCAAAACACACAGGTTTGTTAGCAATACTTCTGACAAGGTTGCCTAATATTTTTTCAACAGACAAATCGCTCCCTAATCAGAAATTAGCAGCACAGTGATTACTGACAACGTAAGCTATTCAAATAAAAGAACAACAAAAAATAAATGAACGAAGTTCAACAAACTGTAATAAATAAAGAACACTGTAATACTTTCAATAACAGCATTTTTTATTTAATGAACAGTTTAAATAAAATTAAACAAATTCCCTTATTTCGAATAAAACGAGGTGCAATACGCTAACAGAACAAGGTCATTAACATTTTCAACAAAGTATTTTTTTTTAAAAAAAAGTAGTTACCTAATGTACCTACACTCTTTTATTTTGGTCTTTATTTTCAGCTTATTTCCGAAGTAGCCAGCTTTTGAGAAAATGCGACAAAGGAGGTGTTCGATTGTCCATCAAACTGGATAATGTTTATAAACAAATTTCAGAAAGAGCTGCTGCTTCTAAATTTCTTGATTATATCATTATCCAATCAGAGCAAGAGAAACCTATAAAATCATACAAATGCCTTACCTCGATATCTCGTTCATAGCATCCCACTGTCACCCCGAACTTCACTCTATTTCTACTATTCTTCCTCTGGGGGGAGCGTTTGGGAATCGGGCTGGACGCCGAGCTTGGTCCACTTTTTGTGGTCAAGCGAAAAAAACCTTGGGCTCGGGAGTCTGCCAAGCTTTGATCCCTCTCCCCGTACAGCACGCCAAACACGCTTACCTTTTACTAAGATTAATTATATATAAGTGCGAATTCCTGAAGCGTGTTTGGTGGACCCCCCCAAATAAAAGGATATTCGAATGGCAAAACTGAAATCGAATGCCAACCCACCGAACGAATATTCAAATAACTGAATCTTCTGTTCAAACGCTACTCATTATTAGTGTAATGTAGTGTATGAGCATTAGTGTAATTTACATGAAACTCAGAGACGGTCAGGCTGATCAGTGCAATTGATTACAGTGAAGAGCATAACGCCACTTAGGCATCACTACTTCATGTACACAAAGAACAGCAGCGTTTATATTGTCAACTACTGAATGCACTGAATGAATTAGTATAATTTTTTAATGATTAAAATAAATGAATGACTGAGTTAATGGACAGGACCCTAGAGGAATCTAGTGTGCTTTGGCTGAAGGGCCTGGCATCCTCCCGCTTTGGAGGCTGCAGGGCAGTGATCCCAGTGGTCCACTTTATAATTCAGTCCTGGCAAGAATAGCAGAGAGGGTCATGATGTAACTATCTGCAAACTGATATTTACATAGAGCAAATTACAACAATTAACCAAGTGCTGGCATTATTAGAGGTTCATCCACATAGATAAGTGTTTACTCCCTAAGAAGGACAGTTAAAAAAAATTGCACCTATAGATTAAAAATCCATTTAATTCAGGAAAAAGCCACATTTGTGCCCCTGAACCACAAACAGTTGCACGGATATATTTGTAGCTAACAATACATTGTAAGGGTCAAAATTATTGATTTTTCTTTTATGCAAAAAATTAGGATATTAAAGTGGTCATATAATGCTGCTAAAAAGAACATTATTTTGTGTATTTTTTTCAATTCTCCTCTAATCCCCTTCTCCTGAAGTGGGCCACTTGTACAAAGCTCATCATTCTGAGAAGTAAGGTTTGCTCTGATTGGCCAGCTATCCAGTGCATTACAATTGGCCAGATACCTTAAGCATGTGATGGAAATGTTACACCCCTTACCATAATATGATGCTGGGTCCAGTTACGACAACACACAAACAATTAAACCCATTACTAACAAGGCATTTGTTGCATCCAGTGGAGACATAATTACTGATTATCATGACCATACTGTATCTGCAGTATTGCTTCACTTCATCCACAGCTTTTGTCCACCGCTGTGCTACTCTCCTTCTAGGTTCAGGAATCAATCCTCTGTAAATGTGCTGAACACATCTGCATATTTGTGTTGAACTGTTCTGGAATGGTGTTGGAAACACAACTTCTAGATTCTAGTTGTGTCCTCTTTTAGAATCTGAAACAAAGTATAGCAGCGTCTCCAGAACATGGCGCCCGCAGCAACACTACAGCCAGAATACTAGCTCCGCCCTCTTTCCTTGCGTAAACATTTGGTCAGTGCTATGAAAATAAACCCACACAGTGAGCGCAAGTAAATGAGCCATTTTAGCGGCTTTGAATGAGTAATAACTTTTATAAAGAATATCTCTTTTTGAGACTTTAGCCTTTTAAACTTAAGGAAAAACCTGAAATTGCGTCATATGACCCCTTTAAGTAAAAACCATATTCCTTGAAGATAATTTTTTTTAATTTCCTACTGTAAATATATAAAAATACAAAAATTGCACCCTCAGATTCTAGATTTTCAAATAGTTATATCTCAGCCAAATATTGCCTTATCCAAAGAGTGCAGTGTGCAGTTACTTGAAAGACTCATTCTTCTCTCTTCTTCCCGCAGGCTGTCAAGCAAAGCTGGGAAGTCTCATTTTTAGTAAGTTCAGAAGATTCTGCGATAATAAGACCATGTGGAAACTCCTCCCCGTCAACTCAGCGCAATGGATGCAGCGACCAAACGTACCCCATTCAGGAGGACCGCAGAAGCCCGGCCGCGAAGCAGCAGCCCGTCGATAGAGCAGGTCTGGCGTCCCGCGCAGCCAAAGGCAGCAGCTCATCCATCCCGTACATTGACTGCAGTGATGCAGAGTTTAGCGAACAGGAAGTCAGAGGTCGAGTCAGCAGGTCACACTCGCACACACGCGATGGCAACAGCGACAGTGCTTATGGCACCGGCTTTGGTTTGCCCCGGTCACACCAACAGGACAGATACTTGGGCAAGTTCAGACAGAGAGAGTCTCCGCCTCTTTCCCCTGTAAGCCAAGCCACAAGCCCCGCCCACAGCTACCCAAGCCCCTCCTCTCCAAATCAAAGAGCTAACATTTTTGAGTCGCCGTTTCTTGGAGGCAGGGTACGTGGGCCCCTTCATAGCACACTGATGGAAGAGTTGGCCGCAAAAAGCTCCTTAAACCACCAAACAGGCACTCGAAGCCTGACCTCTAGCCCCGCCCCTTCCTCAATTCACAGGACCAGCTCGCTAAGCTACGCCCAGTATAATGGACACACTGGGCAGAGCTTTAGTTCAAAAGCAGGACGGGAGGAAAGAGTGGGACTATTTAGTAGCTGCTCCCCAATTATGAACCGGTCAGCAAACAAGTCCCAGAACACCGTTAGCCAGTTAGAAAGAAACATGCGGGTCTCCAATCAGCCACACACTCCCGTTCTCTCCCGTGCCGAGAGAATGGCCATGTTGGAGCGCCGAATGCTGGCAAATGGGCTTGCGCCTCCTGGCAAGGCCAATCTCAAGCCAAGCTCACCACACAGGCGCTTCGGGGCTGTGCAGATGATTGACGGCTCCACCAGTAGTGGAACAGACACTAGCGACTCAGAGGAGGCGGAGTCTACTGGCTCCTGCAGCCAATCGCTAGGCTTTGAAAACCAAGCCGCACATAGTTCGTCCCCTCTCCCTAGAAACAAGTACTCGTTTGGAAGCTTGCAGCTAGATGAGCTCGACGATGAAGGAGGGTGTGTGGACCTTAGTGATGAGGAAGGGATGCAAGTATTTAGCTGCTAGCACACTAGTGTGAAAACGTCATTGCGGTGTGCTTCTAGGCGATGCCACATTGACTTTTCTTTTCCTATAACCCGAGATGGCCTTAGCAAGGTGAAAATTCTTCCCTTTCTTAAGGCAAAACTCTGTAGTTTTGCAGTAAGTGATTTTATCCAGCACTCTGGATTGAGTGAGAGGGGACTTTTGTGGTGCCAAGTTCTGCACAGAACGCTAATTACTTGCAGTTCTGATGCTGCAATAATCTGGAATACTTCAGAGTGATGTTGTCACTCCCTGGAGTAAGTTTAAGATCTCTGGGTTGGAAGCATGCGAGGAGCCATAACAGGTAGATGTGAATGTGATTTTGCCAAGTAAGACAAGTTCCTGGTACCGTATACTAGTTGGTCCTGGAGCAACTTTCCTGTTGACCCATTGGGTTAGGGTTAGATTTAGTCTTAGAGTTGAATCTTTGGCTCCTATGGCATGGACAACTCAGCGTTTCATTCTAGTTTTTAAAGGTTAAGGGTGATGCTGTAATAATGAATGAGTCTGAGGTGGAACACTTTTTTGGGCCTTCATGCCTCTCCTTTATGAGGAACAATCTGTTTAAACCATAACTTTTAGACTTTTTAATAACTGTAGGAAATAGTACTTTTAATTCCACTGTACAGTGGAAATGTGGGACTTTTAGAACAAGGCTGGGCAACTCTGACCCTCAAGGTCCACTGTACTGCAGAGCTGTCCAGTAATCCTGCAGACCTTGATCGCCTTGTTCAAGTGTGTTTGATCAGGGTTGGATCTAAACTCTGCAGGTTAGTGGATCTCAGAGGCCAGAGTTGCCCAGCCCTATGTCTTTGAAGCATGTGTAGCAATCTTAGCGCTGAGCAGCTCTCAGTACAGTGTAGAGCTCTGCTCCTGGAGGCTTCGGTTTCAACACACCTGCCTGCTCGTTTTAAAGGATTAGTTCACTTCCAGGATATCCAAAACTTCCTGAACATTTCTTGATAATTTCAAAAAGAAATTAATGTTTTTGAAGAAAACTTTTCAGAATTTTTCTCCATATAGTGGACATCAGTGGTGGCCAAGTTCTAATGCAGCTTCAAAGGTCTCTATACGATCCCGGCTGAGGAAAAATCAGTCTTTTTTCAAAGTGACTGATGCTTTTGAAAAAAAAAATCTCTCCAGAATAAGGTTATTATATAACCTAACGTTAGTGCTCATTATGTTCTAGTTATTCACTCTTTTAAAATGCATTTGAGCAGAAGATTCAGGATATGTGGGCAAAAAATGTATATATTTAAATATATAAAAAAGAGAGACTTTTTTTTCCACAAAGCAACATGTAGGCAAGTAAATAGGTGTCACTTCATGAAATGTTTTTAATACAACTGAAAATGTATTTAACATGATCACAATTTCAGATGTTTTAAACAACAAATAAATTACACAGTATCGAGAGCGAGCAAAGAGCAGTATCGAGAGCTTTTTCAAACTCCAAATCAGTTAAAACACTGCGTAGCAAAATGATTCGAAGCGCTCCAATCGGATCATGTATTGTGAATCATTTTGATCAGAATGGCATTCCCAAATCACACCCCATCCCCCCCCCCCCCCCGGCAAATTGCACCCTGTATGTGTAACACTTATATGGTGCATTTCAATACAGTATTTTCATTTATTTATTTATTAACTGATTGTTTCACTATATAAGACCATTATTCCTCAGCTAGGATTGTGATAGCTGAATTATGAATATTTGTTTGGGGTTAACTTGTCGATAGCTCTTCAGGAGCAGACTGGTGTAGAACTTCATCTTCATTAATATTCTTAATCATCATATTTGCTATTTGTACATTTGTGCTGCCGCTCACAGCTGCTTATCATTTAAAGAACAGTGTGCTTTTTGAAGATTCACTCATCATCCTGAGCTTCGCTAAAGATCCTCACGTCATGGTCTTCGTTGTGTGGCTTTTTTCTCCTTCTGGCTGAGCCTCTGTTTACTATGAGAAATGAGCAGATTCAGAGACCGGATGATTTTAATAGTATCTTAAAAACCTGCATGACTTTTTAGTAGCTAGATTTGAATGTAAGCACATTGAATATAAGGGGTTTTGTCTTATTGTGTCAGAATTGTGATGAATGTATTTTGTCAGTAAGAGATTTCAGTTTCTGAGATGAAGATCCTGTCACGGTGTCACCTTCTTGACGTTTCAAATCTATGACTTCTCCGTCCTTCCATGGATGGAACACACAAGAAAACATTTTAAGGGATGTTTGCAGTTTGCACTGCTTTTTCAGAAACCAGCAGAAGTGTGAGGTTTATTATAGTGACAGGAGTGTCCCTTGAAGCTATATGATGGTTCAGTCTATAGAGAGTAAGGCTGTCACAGCATCTGCGTCCTCGTCTCACTGAGCACCTCTACCTTACCTTACACATGGGTTTACCTGTTATCCTTCAGCAGGGATTGGAAAGGGCATTTCAATTCGAGTTTTTGATATTTTAATAAAAATTGCATTCCTGTTGTAGTAAAAAACTAAATGAGTGGAAATGTGCTAATGCCATCTAGCAGATGTGTTTCTAATCCCTGCCTGATGTCTCACTCAGCTTTGATGTCACTATTGGCTGATATTCACTATTGTTTTGTACCTTTTCTTTCCTGCCCTTTTTTTTTCTGAAACCGCTTGAGCTTGTCATTCTTGTCATTTATGATCAATAAATGCTTGTTATGTTTTCTGCTGGCATTTAATGAATCTGTAACTAACGGTGTTTTTAAATGCTGGGTTGCATGCTCTCCCTTCATATGGCTGCTCTATTTCAATGAAAGGCAGTGCATTCTGGGAAATTTTCACACATGAAAATTTGAATATCCTTATGAATGTCTGTGACATGACTGATCTTCTTTTGTTTGTTCACACAATGATCAAATCACAGTCCAGGATTGTTGGCCAGCTGCTGTTCATTTGTGTGAATGACATGTTGATGATCTTTCTCACACCTTGGCTGTGTTCAGAACGAGATACTAGTGTACCGTCTGCTGCACGCTACACACTGTATACTTCATGCACATTTTTTTATAAGAACTATGCAACAGACATTTTAAATAGCTGTAAGTGGCCTATGGATGAAAATGAAGCATTTTATTGTTGATTATTGAGTAAGATCAATACATCCAGTTCTTTCATCACATTGGGAATTTATGTCACGCACGTCTAACTACACAGTCAGCAGAGCAGCAAGTACAGTAGTCTCTCTAGTGAACACAGTCGTTCCCTCTCTTCCTCTGTCTCTCTCATTCAGCTCTGTTCAAGCTTAATCTCTCTTCTGATGTTTCCCTGCCTGTTCCTTCTCAATGACTTTTGGTTCTGCTGCTCTTTATGAACCACATAGACTTTTTAACAATGTATTTTGTGCACTAGTGTCAATAAAGTTACAGTTGGCCTTTGAAGACTCAGGAATTGTTTTTTAAAGCTTATAATGCTCGTGTTTTTCACGATGCAAGCCTCCTTCCCTCTCTCCCTCCCCGCTGTCTGTGGCTGCACAGCGCATGGCTCACTATCTGTCCACACATGAATGTGAATGAAGCGTCTGTCTGTATGGTGTAGTGTGATCTGTTCATGGAGGAGTTTGTGCTGGAAATACACTATCATCAGTTATCAAGTTTGGACACATTCCTTTTTATAAGTTTGACTTTCTTATCCAGCTATCACTCAACTAACTTTAAACTGTCGGCAACGTCTCGATGGTTTCACTGTAGTGTACTTAAAATCTGAAAGTATATATACTGTATGCTTTAATGGAGTTCACTTCATTTGATGTATATATTAAAGCACATGTGAGAACTATATGGTCGATACTATATTTAAAGGTAGTATATTTTAAATGTACTGAAGTGTAACTTTGTCATTACAATGTGTCTAAGTTGAGCGTTACATATTTTATTACAAATATTTGTAATTACATAACATAAAAGTTAGAAATACATTCATTTTAACCATTTTTCAAAGACAATAGAACAGAAGTAATTATGACATTTCTAGTGCTGTGAAACGAATAATCGCAATTAATTGCATTCAAATTAAATGTTTCCATTTACATGATATATGTGTGTGTTTACTGTGTATAAATAAATACAAACACATGCACGTATTTAAGAAAAATGTGTTATATTTCTATATTAAATATAGTTTTATATAATAATGATTTTGAGTACAAATATATGCATGTAAATATTTACAAAATATATACAGTATGTATTTAAATACACACACACATTATTATTTACACAACAGCTTTTATTTTGGATGTGATTAGACAGCACTACAAATTACTCATGAAGATGTAGTGAACTCTGAACTTTATATCACTTTAAACTACGATACGCTTTCATTTAGTCACAGCTCAAATACATGTTTCTGACGACATTGCAGTCAGTTCACACTCCAGTATATTATTTCTGCACTAAGTATACACTTTTGTAAGTGTGCTTACGTGTTCTTCTTTTTCTTAACTTGTCTGTTTCTGTCGGTTCGTTTAAAAGTTCGAGGCTCATGAGAATCGTGTTGACAGCTTTGACTGGTAGTGTATAGATTTGTGCTGGTGTGTGTGTGTGTGTGTGTGTGTGTGTGTGTGTTTATCATGACTGTGCTGCACAAAGGAAACACACGAGGCGGATTTGGGCAAGTACTGAGAAAACCTCCTGTAGGAGTAGATCTGTGGGAAGTGCACTAGACTAATGAAGATGTTTATTTAGGATCAAGTATATTTATGTTTGTTATTTATTTATTTTTACCCATTTAGACAGAAGAAGATACTGCCAGCTCTTACTAAGTGCAATGGCAATACCATGGTACAGTAACTTTGATAAATACCATGGTGTTGTACAGTGTGATCATGGTAAATGTTCAAAAGAAACATGGCAGTGTCATGCTCTTTCTGTATTCAATATATATTTGCATGCCTAAATAAGTGAAAGTGAAGTCTAAATGCACTCATCACATATCAGAACGCTAAACGCTCAGATCTAATGCTCTTCCTCTGTGCCTGTCTGTCGTTCTCAGAGGTGACGTGTGCTTTAGTTAACGGTCACGCTGAAGACTGCAGAGGGGCGACGCCGTCTCCTCTCATCTCACCCATGCTGAAAGATACTGGTGCCATACGCACTGATGATGAGGAGGACAACAGGAGGAAGGTGAGATCTGTGGATCTAAAAAGCATAGGTCTACAGCTTGGCAACAAAAGAAGAAATTATATTATAAGTATATTAACATGACATTCATCATACAGTACATGCATTTAAATTACATTTAAAATAAATCTCAGTTTGGCTTTAATGTGTTTATGTGCATTAAAAAAACATCTCTATTACGTAGTTGTAATATAAACGCTTAATTCTTTCCTTTCCTGTGGTTTTGCTGATTTGAACTAAACGTATATGGCCCTCAGGATATTTTGTTGTATGAATATCTGAACATGCAATATATAAAACGATTAGACTTTCAAACAAACATTGTTTGAAATGAACTTTTTAGCAACACTCTGTTGTAATATTCAGTAATATTATCAAAAGATGGCTTCCATCAGTACTCTCAACGCTCCCACAGGCCTTGACTATGTTCTGGATTGACATTTCGACAGTTTTCATTTACATCACAACAAAAAAAAGGTTGTGCTAGTGTCCATTACTAAAAATACAGTAAATTATCATTATTTGTGTAAAAAATCCAAATTTGTGCTGATCCTCGAGGAAATATTCATCTTGAAGAACCCGGAACAACCGTTAAATTACCGAACTATTAATAATAATAAAGACAGACCTAGACAGATGTTTCTAGTGTTAGCACGTAATATTTGTGTAAACGAGTTATGGTATGCTCATGCTCGGGTCTACACCGGGAAGCTTTACCGTGTTAGAAACCAATGGAATCGAGGGTGGGCGGGGCTACACATGTTGCCCCACCCCATCGCCCAGGCTGCTCTCTGGGGCACTTGGGAAATTCGTTGAAGTCAGTTTTTCTGAAGTGTCGTATGTTATGTTGATGATTGTATTGTGTGTGTTTGTGCAGAACTGTCCCGCCGATAACGCATACTGCTCCGCTAAAGAGCTGCTGTGTACGGAGAGGACATACCTGAAGGACCTGGAGCTGATCACAGGGGTAACCCATGGACAGACCCTTCATCAGACCAACACACACACACACATTCCTCTCTAGCCCCGGTGGGTGGGTAACTATAGAGCTCATGTTCCTGTTTCACACAGCGCAGTCATCAGAGACCGTGGGTCAGGTTTAGAGACGTGTGTGTGTGTGAGAGAGAGAGAGTACAGGAATGAGGTCATGTTTACAGACCTGAAGGTAATGTGGCTTTTGTAGGACCGCAGCAGTATATCAGAACAGGAACTCTGCTCACTTTAACAGGAAAAAGTTTAGAGAAGGTCGCTAATCTCATATTAGGCTTATTTAGCACACATTTAACTAATATTATCAATCGGTTTTATTAGAATTGTGTAAGTTAATATTGTGTGCAGAATTATAGACTACACACTCAGTATTGGTGTCAGAGTTTAAAAACACAGTAAAACAGTAATATTGTGTTTTTACAATTTAAAGTTATTGTTTTATATTTTAATATGTCATTGTTATGCAAAAAGTAATTTATTCTTGTGATGCAGCGCTGAATGTCCAGCAGCATTACTCCAGTTTCTTTACTGTGCTGCTTCATTATAGCTGATAACAGAACAAATATATCCTGTTACAGGAAGAATGCCATTTATTTGAAATCAAAATATTTAGTTGTGTAGAAATCTTATGCACCGTAAACTCTTGAAAGGTGGTACATATGAACTCAACAAACTGCACAATTATTCACATTTTCACAATAGAAAGAGTTACTCAATGGACATCTACACCACAGAGCTTTTGTACTATGACTGATGTATATGTGTGTGTGTTAGTCGTTTCAGGCAGTGCTGGATAAAGAGGATTGTGTTCCTGACAGTCTGAAGACACTGTTGAGCTCCACCTATGAGCCGCTTCATTCCCATCACACACACTTCCTCCAGGAGCTCGAGGAGAGACTATCACTGTGGTGAGTAACACAATGACTTCAGGAACTTTTATTTTGGCGGGGTTGCAGTGTGTATGATGTGAAGCGACTCTCAGAGCAGCTCTGGAGATCTCTTCTCTTCTCGTTTAGTGATAGCTTAGAATTTTCTGAATGAAAGATCAAAAGGATAAAAATGCAGATTATTTCACTGTATGTATGTATATATATATATATATATATAATTTGATATTAAATGTATAATATAACACTACACTTTGTGTTTTATTATCCTAGATATTAATTATTAGTAATCAGAGCAGTATTATTTTAGCATTATTGATATGCTATGTATTTCATTTAATATTTTAATTAGATTTTATTTTTTATAATTTTCAATTTCACTTTAATTGTA
This sequence comes from Enteromius trimaculatus, assembly GCA_032361065.1. Classification (NCBI taxonomy): domain Eukaryota; kingdom Metazoa; phylum Chordata; class Actinopteri; order Cypriniformes; family Cyprinidae; genus Enteromius; species Enteromius trimaculatus. Next base: position 2,012,530 of record JAUMHP010000057.1, read on the forward strand.
AAGTTTTTGTAGTTTTTTTTTTTAATACTATAATTTAAATGTCTACATAGAATTTATTAGTTGTATAAATTAGTTTTAGTTTATTTTACTGCTTAAATAAAAGAAAATACATTTCTGTTAACATTTATTTAGTTTCTGGTAATTGAGATCAAATGGGAACACAAAATCAGGTTACAGTGTAATTATTCTTATTACGGAGTCATTTAATTAACAACATGTACTCACGACGAGGGTTTGGTTTGGGGTTAGTTGTTTGTATTTATTCATAATTTACTGTTATAGCTATAGTGCGAACATGTAACAAGCAAAGTGTTTCCAGTGCTATGGTCTCCTATTCAGCTCAGAAGTTAACATCAACTGTAATCAAACAGAGCTCAACAAGAGATCAAGCTCTTCAGGAGGAGCAGACAGTTACAAGCAGATGAGCTGGATCATGTTTAGAGCGACGCTCAGGACCAGATCCCACAAACACTGCTTTAGTGAATAATGTAATTATGCAAATTGGTGCACAGCCAGAAAACATCATTAGTCTGGAGTCTATTATGATCGCCGCCTGCTGGTTAAACCACACCATTACTCAGTAATTCATTATTAAAGTGTGTGCAATACATTGAAAGGATGTTTCTTTCAAAAATAATTATTCTGTCATCATTTATTTATTTATGTATCCCTCATGTCATTCCAAACCTGACTTGCTTTCTATCTTTCTTCTGGAGAACTCAAAACAATATTTTGAATGTATTTGCAATGTGTTTTAGGGAAGGCCGATGCGATATGGAGGTTAAAGGAGAAATGCAGCATATAGGAGACCTGCTGCTGAAGAGCACACAGGAGCTGAAGGTGATTCTGTGTGTGTGTGTGTGTGTGTGTGACACTGTTTTTATCTAAAAATACCTGTAGTTTCCTGTAAGTGCTAGGGTTAGGTGTAGGGTTGCACCATTGCACCTATAGAGAGTCCCCATAAACCACAAATGCCATGTGTGCAAATGTGTGTGAGAGAGATCGGTGATGTTATGGACAGTGCTGTTTGTTTGTGATTCTCCAGGCTCTCTCAGCTCAGCTGCAGCTCGTCTCAGAGTGTGTGTTTGCGCTGGAGAGAGTGTGTGTCGCGTCCCGCAGGCTGGAGAGTGTGTGCCGTGAGTTTGAGCTGCAGAAGGTGTGTTACATTCCTCTGAACGTCTTTCTGCTGAGTCCCCTCCATCGCCTGCTGCACTACAGACAGATACTGGACAGACTCTGCAAACACTACCTGCCGACACACACCGACTACAGCGACTGCAGAGGTGTGTGGAGAAATATTCCCTGAAGACAGATAAATCTGAAAATATCTGGCTTTTGGGCATGTCCTCATAGTATAAAAAAAATATATGCTTCGTGAAAGTATTCATTTTCTTCAAAATTAGAAATATAATAAAAGAATCTTTTGATAGTAATGTAAATCTGTCTGTATATGTGTCTTAGCTGCTTTGGACGATGTGTGTGAGCTGGAGGCTGCTCTTGGTCCTGGTCTGGAAGAGATTGAGAACTATCAGAAGCTCCTGGAGCTTCAGAAGGATGTGATTGGAGTCGAGCGTCTGGCCGTGGCTGGACGTCAGCTCATCAGACTGGGCTGCCTCAGCAAACTCTCCGGGAAAGGCCTTCAGCAGCGCATGTTCTTCCTGGTGAGATTTCAGCACACACATAGAGTCTCATAAGATAGGTACATATTGGTAGTTTTCACGTGACGTCACACTCTTATAGGAGCGCCCCCTGTAGGGCAAAACTAAGCTTTGCTCCACTGACCGACAGCTATTTATACACAGATTGCATCAATAATAATGTACTAAAATGCAGATTTTTAAATCAGTAAACACCTTATCATTAATGATGTATATTTTGTACAGGCCAACAGAAGGAATAAACACAACATGAAAAGTTTCACATTAAGTTGTTTCCCATAGAAAACCATTATAATGAAAAAATTTAAATTATGCATCAATAATATGGTGAATAATGAATTTGATCTTATAATACTACTGTTTTTTATCTATCACGGCAATTGAAGTGTTTCTACAATGTTTTGTCGCTCTGTTTAATGATATATTGCCGCGGGGGCTTAAAATGAATTGCAAATTTTCAAAACTTGAATTTTATTTCCATACCTTTTGATTTAAATATTTACGGCTGTGAAACCAATGGAAAATTGACAACTATGGTAACTATGAAACATCTTTAAAGGACAGATCAGATTACAATGCTGTTGAATGGGTCGATAATGAAATGATATGTCTATACCTTTGAAAATAAAGTCTTTGGATATTCCAATCCATTTATTGTCCATTTTTGTCAAAGATAAAAACATAACGAAGAAAGAAAATATCAAAATAAACAAGCCATATCAAGTCCACTATGGTCAAAAAGTTTTTGACCTTCTTCTACGCACACCATGCAGTTGCTTTGTGTGCCTAAATACATTATACACCCTCTAGTGGTGTGAAAGAAAATTACAACCAAAACAAATGGCTCCTACAGCTGTCATCATTTACTCGTCCTCATGTTGTTCCAAACGTGTATGAGTGTCTCTCTTCTGTTGAGCCCAAAAGAAGATATTTGAAATTGTTTGGTTACCAGCGTTCTTCAAAATACCTTCTTTTATTCTATGGGGCCGTTGAATGCTTGAATCTGATTGGCTGACTTCAGTTTAAGGGGTACAATTATTTTCAAAGAACTTCACGACGAACGTAGTTCCAGGCAGCTCTTTGATCGAAATAAGGTCTGTCCACACCGAGACGAATATCACTGACGTTTAACACCTCACGACTAAACAAAGGGCACCAATGTGAGAGTGAACACCGAAGCATCAAAGCGTCATTTAAAGAAAACGTGGTTTGAACCGCTTCTGTTCACGTGCCTGGAGCTGCTGAAGTGGCTTGGTGGTGCTCAAGTACAAAACGGTCTTGCCGAGCGCACAAAGTATATGAAGAAGATGCACCTCAGCAAGATGCTGAATGCTTTCAATGAGCGCGTCTTCTGGGTCCCTTCTTCTTCTGTGAGACAAGCGAGTGTCAGAAGCATAAAAAGATGCGCATGATGTTTACCCCGGGGTATTTCTGTTTTTCGTCAAGTGCCTTCAGCTAAAAAACGCTGACAATATTCATGTGCAATATTCCTCCCGGTGTGTACAGGCCTTTACAGTTCAATCTCTGCTGAAAAAAAACAGCACATGCTAGTAAGGTAGGTTTTGAAGCTGGGACGCTGGGACTTTGCCAGCACATGACCAGCATAAACCAGCAAATTAACCAAAGCCCACAATAACACTGGCCAAACAAATAAATATAATAATCAACATGATAAAAATGACAGCTCATTTCATTGTACTCTGATGACTTTATCATTAACATCCACTTAAAAACAGCTTGACTTCTCACAAGCGAGGTAACAGTGGCGCTGCTTCACTGTTTTAGCTGAACACTTTTGAGAGATGCACAGACTCGGAGGTATTTTACATCTCTCTCTCTCACACATACTGTACACACTCATAACTTAGTTTTTAACTGCATAAGTCTGCTATCAGCAGCTCAAACCTGTTACTACTGTAGGTCTAAAAGGAGGTTTGGAAATAACAACGGAGGCTTTGGATGAGATGCGGAAGAATAGTAAAACACTACAAAAACCAGACTAATACCTTGAAATCAGTGGCGGCCACTGGTCTGTCAAATAGTGGAAGCTCATTTATTAAACTCTGTAAAAGTGAAACAAGGAATGTGGTGTATAATTGTGTGAAATGTATGTCAATAAAATAAAATGTTAATACAATAGTACATCATTTGACCATTTATTTTGTGACATTATAGGGGAAGCTGGGACTGCTTCCCTTGCAGTCTTAAAGAGATCGCCACTTGTCTAAAATGAGGTTTGGAATTAACAACGGAGGCTTTGGATGAGATGCGGAAGAATAGTAAAACACTACAAAAACCAGACTAATACCTTGAAATCTAGATCTGATCGATGTCTTGAGGTGTAAGTCGTATAAGTGGAATAATTGACTCCGGGCCGTTGAATTATTAGAAAAATAACCAACTCAAGGCCTAATACTAACTCTCTTCATGTCTTTCTTTCTGTTTATGTGGAGCCAGTTCAGTGACGTTCTGCTGTACAGTACTCGAGGGATAACATCAACCAATCAGTTCACAGTACACAGACAACTTCCTCTGCGCGGCATGACAGTGAGAAAACTCATCAGCCTTATACAGATGTTATTGACAGGCATGAAAATCCACCCACGAGAAATCTGCGTGTGTGTGTGTGTTTAGATCCGGGAGAGTGAGGACGAGTGGGGCGTCCCGCACTCCTTCACACTGATGTTCCAGCAGCAGTCACTGGTGGTCGCCGCATGGTAATCATTCACACCATCAGCCTGACAGTCTCTTTAACTCGGCCCAGTCAACTCTACACTGTAAAAAAATACCGTGATTTTAACTGTAAAAATGCTACGGTAAAAAATGAAGATGTGTTTTTAGACAATTCTTGAAAATAGATGGATTCAGATACAAATTTGTGGGATTTTATACCCATTTATATATTTCTAACCTTACTTATTTTATTATT
>JAUMHP010000057.1:2035471-2053783 GCA_032361065.1 Enteromius trimaculatus
TCAGTGTAGGACAATACCACATACAGTCTGTACAGTAGAAACACCATTACACCTATGGAGAGACCCCAGAACACATGGACACACTACAGGAGTGTGTGTGTGTGTGTGTGTGTGTAGATAGAAAGCCAGAAGTCCATTTCTTTTCTGTATAGATTCACAGCAACTGTTTCATTACATAAATGAATGTAAAACAAAAGTAATTGTACCTCACACACTTCCGCTTTGTGTGTTGTTTTTGGTGCTGAAAGTGTGTGTGTGTGACGTTACAGGAGCTTATGGACCAAAGGTCATATTTACTTGTTTTTCTCTGCTGCCACTGTACAGTCATTAAAACATCGATCTTTTGTCGAAGGGTCTTTCCTCATTCGAGGAATCAAACAATATCAAACTTCAAGCTTTCAGCTCTTTTGTCGTCTTTCTCTTTCTTCAGGCTCTTCTTTGTGACATTTGTGTTGCTGTTAGTGCTCTGTTTCGGAGGGTAACACTATAGTGAGTGAGTGCTGAATCAGACAGCAGTGGGTTCAGGCCGTCTCAAGGCCCTCTCATGTGACTGACGTCAGTGCTGACCGGTGCTCTGAACTCTACTCTGATACTGCATTACTCCACGATCGAGAGCTTTCACACTCAGACCTCAAGCCATTTCAGTATTAACTCTTTCAGTAGGTAAAGCTCAGGCCCAGTCATCTAGGAAAACACATTCGGACGACAATTAATCGGATAATTATAATATTATTTTTTGTGGAAATTAAAATAAGTGAACGATAGTCTTTAAAATGATGCATCCAAAATACAAGTTTTTGTTCACATAATATATGTTTGTGTATTGTAAATATTTATGTATATACAAATACACACTCATACAATATACATATTTACATGGATACACATTTCTGTATTAAAAATCCTATATTTTATATATTAATATATTTATTACATGCATGTGCTTGAATGTGATTACTTGTTTGACAGCACTAATAGAAACATAATTATGTCCACAACACAATTATGTAAAAGTTCAGACATGCTTATTCTTATTTTATTAAGTGTATAAAAGAATAGGGAAGCATATTAAATTTTATTGTGCTTTAAATGAGTAAATAAATCTTACTGACAAATGGGTAAAACATCGGATCAAACGTAAACAATGCATGTAATTAATTAGTCTTTTAATATGTCATGAATTATTATTTGTTGTAAATATGTCTGATAAGATTGTTCAATTTCTTCTATAAATCATAAAAAAAATGTTGATATTCATTTTTTGCTTAGAAAACAAAAACAAAATTGCAACTGAATGATTAAACAGAAAACACGTGTATATATATATTAACAATTTAAAGCAGTATTAGACTTTTTTTTCCATCTTTGACCATATCATGAGCACAGAGGTTTTAAAATGCGTGCTAAAATCAAAGTAGAGCCTAAAGAATGTGTCCTGTGAGAATACTTCCTGAAGTCATTTTCTGCTTCCTCTTGGTGGTTATGGTTTTGGTGAGTTACTAATGAAATAGTGAGGAGGTACTTGTAGCTATGTAATTGTAGTATTTTTGATGAGAGGTCAGTGATGTATCCTCTCTCAGATCCTCCAGCTCACAGATTAATTGTTTGACAGAAACATAATGATGTACACAACACAATTATGTAAAAAGTTGTTATTGATCACAAGGTCCTCTTCACTAGTTACTCTATGAAATAAACTGTCCTTCCTGAGACACACAGCCGTGTCAATGCACTGCTACAGGTTTGTTTTCTAAACAGAATGTACGTGTTGCTAGCCCATACAAACTTTCAGCTACTGTTGTTTGTGTCATTTCTTTGGAGAAGAGTCATATTGTTTGGAAAAATGACAGCAGATGTGTCTTCACCAGAAAACCTGATCTCTGAGCGTTTACCATTAAGTCAAGGACTGTATCAGTACAGCTGATCAGTTTAAATGACGCTCTCTCTGCCAGTTACGCTGCATGCCTCACATTCCTCCTCGTGTGTGTGTGTGTGTTTATAGACAGACATCAGCGTTGTGTGTGTGTTTGGAGTTTTAGGGGATATTTTTTATTTCTCTGTGATGAATTATTAATGGAATGTGCAGAACAGTCCCCACTAAACACGTCTATCGTTTCTTTTTTTCAGTTCTTGGTGATTTCTGTTTAGGTGGAGCTCTGACCACAGCTTTCTGGAAAAGAAAATAAAAGCCATTATGTCAGGACTCTGAAATGTTGAACCTCCACCGCCCACCAGATAAATGTTTAGATCTGTCAGACCGGGGTTTATTTAACCCTTTATTCTAGGGGTTTTGTGGGTTTATACCTTAATTTCATGGAGCTAGACTTTTGTCTTTTAAAAGAAAGCATAAAGTCAGCTTACTCTGCTGTATCTCTCTCTTTCTCTGTGTGCCTGTGTGATGTATATGAGCAATGATATTGCTTTCAGCAAACACACATGTCCTTACTACAATAATGATTTTAATTTGTTTAAAAATTGATTTAAAGTTTATCTATTTTTTTGTCTTGCTTTTTAGACCAAACCTGAAAAAATGTCACCACCAAAAAAGGTACATATTGAAGCCTTCACAACAGAATAAAAGCCTGTTAACTAGTGCTGCACGATTAATCATATCCCAATCGCCATGTCAGCCTATGCGATTACATTACAGCAAATGATGCGATTATATTAAATAAACCACTTATATATTGTATCGCAATCGCAAATCACATTTTTGAACTTAATAATCACAATGTGACATTTTTCCCAAATCGTGCAGCCCTACTGTTAACAAAAATGGCATCATTTTACAGTGAAATAGTACTTCGGCTAAAACTAGCAGTTGTAATGGATTCAGTGGGACATGTCCTGTCCAAAAGGTCCTGAGAGGAACTGTTTTTTTGTACCTAGTGTAAATAGATTTATTAAAGGAAATGGGGATGTATTATTTTAAAGTAAAAATAAACACCTGAGCCAAAAGTTATGCAGTTAGCATTAACACAGGCAAAATTATAAAAATAATCAGTGTGGCGTCACACAGACAGAGGCCACTCCCACAATAGTTGATTGACAGCAGCATGTCACACAGTCAGTGAGCCGTCATCAGACCGAGACGCAGAGACAAACAAGACTCCTGAGAGATTGAGGTGTTTTGTTGTTGAATGTATTATATAGCTTGTAGACGCAGAAGATTAACGTTAAGTTTGGTTCTGAAGGGAAACGCCCCCTTGATCAACCGAAATGTGTTTATGTTTGCGAGAATCATTCATGATCCAGCCTCCCCTACAGAAGCAGTGAGTATAATGTCTTTTACTGAATCTTTGCAAATCTCCTTCCCTAATAATGAGCTAATCAAGTTTCACTATGAATACAGCTAAAAAAAAAAGATCGTCTGAGAGCGTCTGGAAAAGAGGGGCGGAGTCAGCGGAGCTTGTGAAGATTTAAAGGGGAAGTACACAGAACAGAGTGATTTCTAAAGAGCTGTTTATGAAAGGGGAAAATTAGCTTTTTACACTATCTTTGAATTTTTTTTAAAACAAACTATATTACAAACTTTCCATTAAGACCCTAAATAATCATATTAGCTTGTGGAAAATTTGCTTTGTATGAAAATACTTATTAAAAAAGAGAAATCACTAAAAAGAGTAAGCACAATGACATATTCTTTTATTATTTCTTTGAATCAATCAAGTGTAGTAAGTAAATGTTTTAAAATGTTTGAAATTTGATGTTTTTATAGCATTGAATATTCAGTTTGATTGACGTTTTGCCCAAATGTGTTACAGCTGTCTTGGTTTTCTCCAGTATATCAGTTTAAATAGTTTTTAACCCATTAGAGAAACAGTTGTGTGTATAAAATGAACTGAATCAGTGAGTGACAGAGACCGCAACGACACACACCCCAGCACATGTGTGTGAGAGACGTGAGATGTGTGTGTTTGTGGTGGTCTGAGATAAGGTTGTTTGATGTGTAGGGCAGTGTTATCTCTACTGAATGTCGCAGGAAACAGAATAAAACACAGCTCTATAAATGGGGTCATGTGACTCGTGTTAAACTAAATGTGTTTCCTACACAGGAAGGGTGTGTGTGTCTGTGGGGCAGCGTGTGTGTGAACAGATGGAGGTCAGTGATGTGATAACCTCTGGTCTGATGGGCTCCTCAAGCTCACAGAGGTGTTGTGATTAGCGTGGTGTTACTCTTCTGCTGCACACACTGAAAACAGCCTCTCGTGAATGAACCAGGATCATGTGGCATCTCTTACACAGTTCGTGCACGGAGCTGAGCATTGAGAACCGCTGCTCTACATGGTTCCATAACCAACCTTTAACACCTGAAGAGCCTTTCAAGGTCCTTTGAAGATTATAAAAAGAGATTCTCTCAAGAATAGTTCATGTGTATATTTATATAAAAAAGGTTGGGAACCACTGTTCCATGGCCTCACTGTGAATAACGTTTTAAGCAGCTTTATTTTTAGGGGTGTACTCTTCTTCTGTATCTTCAAGTTCATAAATCATCTTCTGAATGCACTTCAATCATATTGAATATTCTCAAACATCTCCAGTGTCCACTAATCGCCTCCGGTTGCTCTTGTTTTCTTCTCAATATCCTTCTAGATGCTTTCTCTTTATTGAAGTCTTTATGGTCTTTATCTTCTCTCTGTACACAAATCTTCTCAAATGTTGTCCTTTAATTAGCACAGATGTTCTTCATATACCTTTACTGTTCTCATCTTGTCTCATGTCTTCCTTTCGCAAATCATTTTTTCCTTGAATCATCTCCAGTTGTTTTGGATCAACCCCAATGTGGGATCTTCTCTTCTGGTGTCTTTGTCTCCAAATCGTGTATTTCTTATCTGTCGTTTTCGTCCCGTCTCAAATGTTCACAAATTTGTCTTAAAAAAGTCTTATTAAAGCTCTTCTTTTCTTGAGGTCACATATCTTCTTCTGAATGACAGTCTTTCTTTTATTCTCTTCAGATCTTGTGTGGTCTCTTCTTATCTCATCTCTTGTCTTAAATTAATTTCAACTTTTCTTGAATAGTCTGCATTGCTAGTAAATCTCAAATGTGTAATCATATCTAGAATGTTCTCAAACATCATTTACTAATTTCCTCAGATGTTTCACAGATGTCTCACAAGTTCACAAATCTTCTGGATGCCACTGAATCGTCTCAAGTGTTCCTGATGAGTCTTCTCTGTTCACAAATATCATCTCGTCTGTGTTATGTCATATTCAGCTGTAGTTCTGTGGAGTTTGGTTCAAGTACAAGTAGTGTGTTTCTTATGAATTCAGCTTATGTAAAGCTCGGATGGCAGAATGTTTTTCTCTGAAGAGACTGAGGAGAGCGGATGGGGATTACCTGTGTATTTGAGACTCGCTCAGACGCCTCTAAACACACTCGCATGCCTGCGGATGAGTGATTAGTTATTCAGTGTTGAATGACACTCATAAATCTGTCCTGAGTGAATGAATGAACTGAGATGAAGAGCTGACAGGAATAACAAGCGGTGACTGTAATCACGCTAATGTGTTATGTCTCTAACACTAATGAATGTTTAGAGAGCTTTGTGGCATCTGTTAACACTTGTTTTAGAGATTCAGTGGTGTTTTTTAAACACTGGTGTGGTTGACATTGATAAGACTAGGAACACTTAATAATGTCCTCTGTGTGTCTGTGTCTGTGTGTGTGTGTGTGTGTCGCCTGCAGGTGGCAGCAGTGCTGCTCTTTATTATGAGCAGGACCTGCTGCTTTTCTCTTGTTTCAGTAAGAGAAGTGTGTGCTGCAAATTATTCTTCCATTTCTAACTTCTGTTGAATTCATTTAGCTGAAGGGAACAGATTCTGTTTGTTAGTAATCATTTCGCTCACATGTGTTTGAAAGTAAAATTGTGTTTAGGTTTTTGCACATAAAGACCAGAACTGGAGTATTGCCAGATTGTATAGCATTATTAATGGTCACACTTTATTTTAAGGTCCAATTACCTATACTTTTGCCTCAATAAACTCCTAATTTGCAAACTACTTGCATGTTTTTGTTGTTCCTCGGAAGCTCATTTCTGGGATTAAAAAGAGCAAGAGGTATTTGCAAGATAAAGTTTAAAATAAGAAATGCACCCAGGTTTTAAGATATAAATTCACACTTTGTATAGAATTGTATAGAAGTCACACGGTACGATTGTAAACAGTAAATAACAAGAAAATCAAGATACAGACATACACCTTTTTTTGTAAATAAAACCAAGATCATTGTAACGTTTCACAAGAAAAGAAATTTCAGTCTTTCTACTTGCTTGCAATTTCTGAGTAAAGGTTGTTTCAAAGTAAATCCTACCCCAGACCGTTCAGGAAGACTCTGTTTCACTGCTGTCCACCGTTTAGTGAATCACTTTCACACCAACCAAACAACAAACACTCAGATCCAATTAAAGGGGTCATATGATGGTGTTAAAAAGAACATTATTTTGTGTATTTGGTGTAATGTAATGTGTTTATGTGGTTTAAAAACACATTATTTCCCACATACTGTACATTACTGTTTCTCCTCTAAGCCCCGCCTCCTGAAACCGCTTTCTAAAAAAGCAAGGTGTGTTCTGATTGGTCAGCTATCCAGTGCACTGTGATTGGTCGAATACCTCACGCCTCTGATGGAAATGCTCCGCCCCTTACCATAACGTGATGCGGCATCCCGGCGCTATGACACCAAATAAAACACATTTTAAAACACACACACAACACATTTGTTGATTAATAATTACTCATGTTCATGGCTTAGTTCTGTCTTTTTACACCATCACGCCTCGTAAACATAACACCATGTCTGCATTCGTGATCGGAGAAACAACAAACAACAAGCACTACCCTTCACAGCGTCTCCAGAACATGGCGCCCGCAGCAACACTACAGACAGAATAATAGCTCCGCCTTCTTTCTTTGTGAAAACAGTTGGGCGGTGTTTGAAAATAAACCCACTCTGTGACGGAGAAAAGTGGAGGTGTGTTTAGTCTTTGAAACTTAACAGATCTTTATTGCCTTTATTGATAGCATTTATGCTCCGCCCTCCATTGCTCTATCCAAGCATGACTCAATGAAAAATGTAATATTTGAAGAATTAAATACACATCTCACAAAGCTGAGGACAGTCATAACCTGACAAACATACTGTTTGTGATTTCAGTAAGACTAAAAACATCTACATGTCATTTTATAAAGACAAATGATCGCTTCAGTCTGACTAAAACTTGTAGGCTGATTTTGACTGAGAGCGTACTGCATGGACTCTCACTTCATGGAGAAAACAATAGGTAATTAACAGATATTTGAGACTGAACACACACACTTCACACACTCTCACACGCAAACAGATGCCTCTTTAACTCCCTCTTTGTTGTCAGAGTGTGTGTGTGTGTTTAAGCTCTCTGGGGGTCTTTAGTTGAAACAGCACTGCACTTACTCAGTTTTCTTGGAAGTGTGTGTTTTGTCACATTCCAAGTTACACCCTCTTCATATTTCCCCGTTCCTGCAGGGAGCGATTGCCAATTACATCAGTTTTGATTATGCAACACACCCTGCAATGGTGTGATGATGTAGATGTGAGGGGTCAGAGGTCAGACTGAGCATGTACTGTACGCGAGAGAGACCTCACATAAAAACTAGAGCTCCAATAAATAGATCTGTATGAAATATCAAAGCAAATGTCTTGTAGGCACTCAAATCCTGCTTGATTTTTACATGTCATTGCTTTTACTTTAAGTTTGGGATTTTTAGTTGATGTCCCTTCTCCCAGGAACCACAGGTGTAGAGAATCACATTAAATATCAACATAATCATGAATTAACCTCTGACAACCATCCATGCAATTTGGCATAAATTTGGAAAGTATGGACATAAATATACTTGTAACGAAGTGCATTCTGAATATAACTTTATTGCATGCTAATTGCAGTTGGATAGTGATGTATTACAGATACAGTTTTAAAGCTGAATTTACTGACAAGCGTTAATGGTAAACTAAAATATGTGTGTGTGTGTGTGTGTGTGTATTAGGGGTATAGCGATATACCGTATTGACGATAACTGTGATATTCAAATCATGTACTATCAACATCGTGTTGATTTTGGGTGTTTTGGTTTTGCCAATAACCATGATATTTAAAATGAACAGGACTCTTATGAAAACATGACACGTAAATGATCCGGCGCTAGTGACTGGTTGATCTCCCAGGTGGCAGTATTAGCACCGACATCTGCTGTCAAACCAGAAGAAGACGCAGAACACACTCCCGTTTAAATTAATAATAAGCAAGTACTTTACATGTACTTCTACACATCTACAAAAAATGCACTTTTTAAGTAAAGATTAATACATAATGATTTAAAATTAACTTTAAAATAAAATGTACAATTTGAAATCTTATTTAAGTGTGTAAAAAACTCTCTTTAAGCACGTGTAAGTGGCCTTTTACTTCATAAACATTATATTGTTTTTTATAAATATATATTTTTAAGACAATTAATTGCTGTAATTGCAAATGGACATCCATTACTATTATTAATTAAACATGCAATATTGTATTTTATGATCGCAAATGTAACAAGCTTCTTTTCAGGAAGTGTATAAAATGTGTGAAAATACACACATGTACAGTGTATATTCGGAGAAAAAAAATCTATTTTATACATTTTTGATACATAACACATTTTTCTTAAATTTCATGCATGTTTGTATTTATATTTATACTTATTACACGGCTCTCTGGAATGCTTGATTCTGATTGGTCAGTTGAGATATTTCTTTTCAAATAATAACCGCTCCAAAATAATAACGCATAGCCGGTACTACTTGTATGTTTAAAATCCCTCCGCGCCAACAAAGATTACCGTTTGGCGCCATCTTGTGACAAACACTGGACAACATAAGGTGCAATTTAATACTTGTAAATAACTAAAATACATCTGTTATTATGTATTCATATGTAGATGCTATAAATTGTCTTACTAACGTTTGAATGTTAGTCACGTGGTACTATATCATTTCTCGGAAGGATGAAAATGTTAATTTAAAACAAATATACCAATAAAATGTTTCAAATTCATATTCTTCGCGTCGAGTCCTGATCTCACTGTCAGTGCTAATTTCTGCGATAGCTACCGGCTGCCTCTACGTTATTCCTTACATAAAAAATATACACATTACACACACAAAGACTTTTATTTTGGATTTAATCATTTGAAAGCGCTAGTATAAATACATGCAGATCCAAACACACACACACACAGAGCTTCCGGAAAAATCAGAGCGTTAAATCATCTAGTCCCTTCACACACACTTAAACACACAGAAAGGTGTTGTCCTCGGGGCACGAGGAAGTGTAAGCTTATGACGGACAAGATCTCTCTCTCTGTGTGTGTGTGTGTGTGTGTGTAAGCGCAGCTGTGCAAGTTTCTTACCTTCCCCCCTCGTGTCTCTGTGTAGTAAAAGATAACACACACACACACACACACCGTCCTTTTGTGGACTCTTAACAGTGTGTTTGGGTTTGTTTTGTGTGTGTGTGGAATTCCCTCTCAACAGATGAATAAACAGGGTGTGTCGCAGAGACAGGAGACATGTTTAAAACTACTGTCACACACACACACAAGCACTAGCTTGAGGATAGTCCCCCTAATACTTCACTAACAGTACAAATGTTGCTTCATTTCTCCCAGTTCTTGATTTGCAGTCAGACACTCACTCACTGAATCAAGCACAGCCGTGATGAGATCAGTTCATCCATTTTCTCATCAATTCAACAGATTCTTTGGGAATATTGAGCCCATTCACGAATCGAACAATCATACCTTAGAAAGTGTGTTGATTGTAGAGTTGTTATTATTATGCTTTGGAATTTAGTAAAGTAAACGTTTCCCAAAATAAAAAAAAGTCTGTTAGTAGCCCTTCTGAAGAGTAAAGAGTGCTTCTAAACTAAACGAGCCTCTCACAATCCTGCAGGAAAGAGGGTGATCTCACGGATGGAAACGGACTCTTCCTACAGTTTCACCAGACATCATAACTGTTCTTACATTCAGACGTATAAGTAGCTTTATTTTAATTTGTTTAATTGAATTGAAATGTTAGTGATTTAGTTTTGTCATTTGGTCTTTTCTGTTATCATTTTTAGTGTTTTATTTCAGTCGTAGTAATCCTGTTACTCGGCTTATTTGATTTCAAACATTTCTCTTTGCTGTTTAAGTGAATTTCATACAAAAGTGCTGAGTAATATGGATTTAAAACATTAGTTTCCTCTCGCGTTAGGCTTAGAGCAAACTATCTAAAATAGTTTGTGTAATTACTGTAGGAAGTTTAACATGTATCACTGGGACACAGTAGTGTTATCTGATTTTTACTGGTTTCACTTTTAGTTAACAACAACAACCCAACTTCAGTTATCAAGATGGCAAAGACTGGCGAACAAGACCAAATGAGCCGATCTGTGCACATTCATGTTATTGTGGGGGATTCCTGTGAGGAGGATCCGTCTTAATAAAGCACTTAAAAGAGGTGTGTGTGTGTTTATGTGGTGCATGAGGACACAAATGTGTGTAAGGATGGGTGCATGGGTATGACAGGTATTACGATATTTAGGTGTTTTACGAAGACATTTCCAGTGTCCCTGTAATTCAAAAGACTTAAAAAACATACTAAATGGTGTTTTTCTGAGAATGTAAAAGTGTGTAGTGTTTCCTGTAAGGGTGTAGGGTCAGTGTAGGACAATACCACATACAGTCTGTACAGTAGAAACACCATTACACCTATGAAGAGTCCCCAGAAAACGTGTGTGTGTGTGTGTGAGAGCAGTGTGCAGGTGGATCCCGCGAGGCTGTCGGGGGGGGAAGCATGAGCGAGCGGGTGTAGGAGGGGCGTCTGTCTCCAGTCGGAGTGTGAGCAGAGGCTGGTGTCCAGTGTGAGAGTGTGTTTTGGAGAGAGCAGCGTGCTGCTGGACATGCTGAGATCTGCCTGCTGTCTGAGATCTGGAGACGAGCGCTCAGGAGCACTACAGCGCTGTGTCGGATGAGGGAACTTTATCTGACTGAAAGAGTTCGTAGTCATGCAGGGCAAGACGGGGAAAGCGCCCAAGAAAGAGCTGGTGATCGAGTCTCCTCAGCAGTTTAAATATGTCCCTGTGCTGGAGGAAGAGCAGGACGGTGCGGGTCCTCAGGGGAAGGTCAGTGTCTGAGCACAGGCTGTGAAGTGAGAGAAATCTGAGCGCAAATCTTTGATCTGTCCTATTGACTTTCTTTTGTTTATTACATAAGCTAAACTTGATGCCAGTCGAACAGGTTGTTTTTTAGTTAGTCAGTTGTGAAACTGTCAACTTTATGAGAAAATCAGAAGTGAACTTTTATTTTATAAACACAGGCAAGTGTAGTTTTAATAGCAGTCAGTTTATTGATAGGTCGACTGATATTGACTTTTTAATTAATTTTTTTTTTTGTTAAGCCTTTACAGTAAGGTTCCATTAGTTAATCAACCAACAATAAACAATACATTTATTACAGTATATATTCATCTTTGTTAAGATAAGATAATAACAGTGCAGTTGTTCACACGTGTTAATTCAGAGTGCTTCAACTTTTAACTCTTCGTTTGAATAATGCATTACTAAATACTGAAAACAACATTAACCAAGATTAAAAAACTAAAGAACTGTTCATTCTTAGTTCATGTTAACTAAAGCAGTTAACTAATATTATCTTATGAACCTTACTGTAAAGTGTTTCATATTCTTACTGATTGCATGACCGTTGAAGTGAGTAAAGTTAAAGGGATAAAAACTTCATGAGTGGTTGTGACAGAAGGCTGTTGAAAGTTCTTGATTATGCCTTTAGTGTCTACAATAGTGTCAGAAGATCATATTTTTGATAAATCAATGGTTCTGTGTGATACTGTATTAACAAACCTCGGTATCTATACAGTACTTACACAGTAAAGTTTAGTCAGTGCGTTATATCAAGTGTGTATCAATATCAAAAGATTAATTTAAATGTAAGTCCCTGGTAGTTAAAGGCTCTTTGAAGAGTTTTTTAATACTAATTATTACTATTTTAAAATAAAATAAAGTTCAAGAGAACAGCATTTAAATTTTTTTGTGAGATGATAAATGTCTCTACTGTCACTTTTGTCCAATTGACTAAATTCTTGCTATTGAGCAGTAAATCAGCGCATTAGACTGACTTCTGAAGACCGGATGCTGAAACTTCAGCTTATAAATGTTTAACTAAATAAAGGTGAATACAAGAAACATTTGAAAAATTGGTACTGACCCCAAACTTACCAACGATAGTGTTCAGTGAAAGAATCATAAGGGTTAAAAATACGTCTCAAATGTCTCTTCCAGCATGATCGTGGGTTCACATTGTCTGTCAAACACACACACTGTATCTTTCTCCCGTGTTTCTATTGCTGCACACACACAATAGAGCTGAGCTCAGCTTTCAGGCTTTAAAGCAGAGAGTCCTCAGAAGAGAGAGATGAATGTGCTGAGATGATTCGTATGGAGATCAAGCCTCCGTGTCTTTTCTGCTGTCGCTGTAGTTCAACATATTCTGCTCTTCTACTGTTTCATCTTAAAGGCAGAGTGTGCTGTGATTCGCGGGCCTGGATGTTTCAGAGCACAGCGGTGTAAAGACACAAACACACATTCACAGCTGTTCTATCAGACCGCTCTGCCACGGCGTGTGTGTGTGTGTTTTCTGATTGGTTTGCAGTTAGAAGTTTCTATCGTAAAATACAGATCGTTTACGTAGCTTAGACATTACATGCTGGATTCTGTTGTTTCTGGATACAGCTAGTTATAAATACTATAACCTGATCCTTACAGAAAGCACTTTTACTGACGAGAAAAGAGATTTTGTCAGACTGAATGCACGTCTTGGTACACATTTTTGTATAAAGTATGCGCACACATTAGCCAAAGTGATTGGTGCATTACTCTGATGCCATTTCCAACACAACACAACTGTGTAAACACTGTCCTATTCATGTTCCCAGGAATAAATAGAGGTGTGTGTGTGTGTGTGTGTGTTTGCCATTTGTGTGTGTACACATGCTGTCACACACCATCTAAATGATATATATATATATATAAAACCTTTTCTTTGTAGTGGTAATACATGCACATTTTTACAGAACATTAGTTAAGAAATTCAATGAAAGTTGTCAAAACTAGATAATTGTACCTCTACAGTGCAGGACCATTTAAATGAATGAGTGGTTGTCTTATACAGGGACCTGTTTCAGGCAGCTCGGTGTGAAAACAGTCCCAGTCATCTACACAAGTTAGTAGCCTCTCTGTGTAGGTCATTACTCTCTAAACTTGCTCTGGAATGAGTTAGTTTCATCAGCAATCACCAGTCAGTCATATGACTGTAACTCAGGTCTCTCATATATGTGTTAAAGATTAAACTGCTGAATGTTTGAAATGCGAGTATTAACTCTCACATACATACAATAACAGCCAGTTCATTTCCTTTAACTGGACAGCGTTTTCACATAGAGCATGATTTCTAAACAAATATACTTCAGTGATCAGCAGCACGTATGTAAGTGTGTTCTGCCATAGTAAACTTGCTTGCTAGCTCACCTGGTACAACGCTGATGCCACATGAAACACAAGTCATGATAAGAGCTTACAAACTCGCAGAAACGAGATCAAATGGGAAACATTTTTGTTCAGGCAGTACATTATTTTCAAATGCAACGTTGTTCAGCTGTTTCAGATCAGACTGAACACACGTTTAGCATCACTCACTGGACACTTGGAAAATGTGCAAAAGCAATGCAACATCGTTCTGAAGAAGCGTCACCACGTGCACGTCTTTCCTGACTCTCGAGAGTCTGGGTCTGTATGCTCGTGACACACACACTGTTCATGGGGTTCTGGTCTTTGATTGGTCTATCCAGTTATATCATCATCGTAACAACACCGTCTCCTTAGAGATCTGCATCTGAGGTCATTTTGCCAATATCACTCCCAGATGCGTGAGTGGACTGTGTTATCTCACTGACACACACACACACACACTCCCAGATTCCTCCTATATCAGTGGAAACATATTATAGGATCCTCATATTGTTTAGAGATCACTGACTTATTTTATTACAGACAGAATAAAAGCGGATTGAAAGTTGGGACGTTTCTTTGACTTAAGAGCTTAAGTTTGAGGATGTCAAGAAGTAATATTTGATTGGACTTTACAGATCAACGCTTGCCTCATTTGATTGTGCTAATTCAGTTTTCTCTTCTAGTAAATTTGTCACTGGAGTCAAGTCAAGTCACTTTTATTTCTAGAGCACTTATAACCTTTAGATTGTAGTAAAGCACTGAACATTATCAAGAAGGAGAACAGAGTGATGGTAATGTATAATGACGAGAATTAAACTTTATTCATCAAATGCAGAGACGGTCTCTGTAGTCAAGACGACGATAATCACTGGAAATCAGGTGTCCCCAAAAATATATTGATCAAAATGATTGATTTTTATTTTATGTCAAAAATCACTAGGATATCCCGTCCGCATGTCCTGTCCTAACAAACCATACATCAATGGAAAGATCATTTATTCAGCTTTTAGATGATGTGTAAATCTCAATTTCACAAAATGGACCTTACCCTTATTATTTACCTGGTTTCTGTAAGACGTGCTGAATTAGTGTGTGTGTTTCCAGGTGAAGCCGCGTGTGGTGGAGCCTCTGGACTATGAGAGTGTGCTGGTGCAGAGGAAAACTCAGATCCTCAGCGATGGACTCAGAGACATGCTGCAGTTTCCTCTGGAGGATTTTCAGGTCAGATTATCTAAGACTTGCCAGTGAATTTTTTTATTGTTGTGTTCTGTCCGTCCTAAAAATGTGAACAGTGGTGGGTCACTCTACACCTCACTCTGATGTCCTTTCCTGCTTTAAAATGTGCTTTAAACACTGCAACGGCAGGAATAACATCGTCAAACTCCGTAGTGTTTTTTTTTTTTTAAAGCATAGTCTAAAGTCTATAACATAATTTGGTTAAGATTTCTCAACGGTAATGTAAAACAAAAACCCTTTTTACCCTGTCAAAACCAAGTCGTTTCAGCGCATGTCCCTTTAAATGCTAATGAGCTCTACTGACTCCGCCCCCTCCCTCTGTTGGGTGATGAGCTGTTCTCTAAAAGATGTTAAACTTTAGCTGAATTCATCACAGAACTTGCTACCTAGCAAAATTCATAAAAAAAACCAAAAAGAAAACGTATACTCACTCCTGCACATATGATTCATGTGAACAGACAGATCAAGGTGCATTTCCTTCAAAAACAAGGAGTAAATGACAACTGCTGTGTTCATTTATTACATGCAACAGCAAAAGCCTTTTAAAATCACTTAATCAGAGACATTCTTGTTTAGAACCACTTCAGCATTGAAACAATGACAGACTGATGACAGCTCACAGGGCGGATCTAAGGGAAAACATCAGTGTCAATCAACAATCGTGGGAGGGGCCTGGGTCTGTGTGCCAAGTGCCTAGATTTGGAAAAGGGGATTGTATTTATCTGAAAAACAAACAATCATGTTTGGGGTTTTGATCATTATGGGGTGGTTGTGTACACACACTTCAGTTCAAACATGTAAAAGTGAATTTTGCATCCGATGACCCCTTTCAGGCAGACCCTTGTAATGTCTCTTTAATATAGTGCATAGTCGCATGATGGTCGCACGGGACGTTTACCCTCAATGATTCGATATTAATCTTCCAATACATCAGCAGACATTTCTTTTAAAAAGCTGTTAACTTCAGTTCATCTTCAATTCTAATGTTTGTCTCATGTAACTAACGACATTGAAGAACCATTAACAAAGGAACTTCTTCACATAACGTTCTCGGTCTTAAAATGTAAACGTCAGCATGTTCACATACGTGGAAAGGATTGGCGCGAGGTTATTGATGCAGTTCAGTCAATCTGATATTTTATTTTCCAGTGTTTCGCCTGGATGGAGTCATTCATAATTCTTTCACTTTATATGTAGAGTAAAGTTTAATGGTGCAACACAAAACACATTTAGTGTAAGTTGTAACAAACAGCCTAAGTTGTAATTTCCCCAGAGCTGGGGAACCGGTTTACACTCGTCAGAACGTCTAGCTACTAGTGCTCCATGTGTCACTGTCTCCGAATATTCAACTCTGACAGCTTTAATCTATGAGCGGTGAGAACCACAGATGTCACGACACCGGGCTGTGTTCGTCCTGATCTATGATCGGGACACATTCCACAGAGATCCTGACCGGCAGAGCAGATGTTCCCGGCCTCTTCTCTGTCAGAGTCTGGTGATGTTTCTCTGGGTCACCAGCTCTCTTCACGTTGTACAGCTGGAGTCATGGCTCTCAGAAAAAAAGGTTTCAAGGCTATCATGCAATAAACAAGTATACTAAACAGCTGTCTGACTGTCACAGCTGCACACAGACTCCATTTGACAGCATTAAATCGGTTGCTAATGTCTATAGACGTCCTTTCCTACTCAACAACACAGAGATCCGGGCTGCATCTCCGCTTATACTACACATTACATTGGGATTCGTTTACAATATTTTAAGAACTTCTTCGCAAAAGTTACCTTGATGATCTACTACTTTGGGAAGGTTTAGGATTGCACAATTAATGCTGTAGGTCACATGACAGTGACAACATGATGGAAGTAGTTCGTGCTATGATGAGCGTACTTTAATAAAGTTTTCAGATGCTCTCTGTTTAACTCTCTACTACTGTAGAAAATGCAGCGAATGCATCTGAAAACGTGAGGCACAGCGCTCAGGGAAAAAACACTGCGCAGTATGCTTCTCAACGGCTTCCCCGCCTCCGATGTCCTTTGATTGGTCCACTGTTGCCGAACTGATGATGTTGACTGAAGTTAAAAACCTGGGGCTCATGTATGAGGCGCTGGAGAAGACGTGAGCGCAGCAGTCTACCAGCGCTGTACAGAAATCCCTCTCAGGATGAGACGGCAGAAGTGTGTGTTTGACAGCGTGATGGTTAATTAGCCCGGCTGCGAAAGTGCACAGACTCATTTCCTGGTTAAGATAACCCAGGATCTGAGATCGCAGTATACTGCCCTAACCTCAGAGCACTTGAAGCGCTCCAGCGGGACAGCCCTTGCGTCTGTTTGCAGTGCTTGTTTACAAGACACTATATGGACGTCTTTGAGCGTCTGAAACACTGATTGAGTGATTACATGAGACGGGATCGATTCTTTATTTTAGCTCACCTTCACGTGGTATTAATGTGGAGGAGCTGTCCATTAACTGATAACAGGCCAGACTAATTGATTATTGGGAATTAGGAATCCAGCCCTATTTATTGTGCTCGTTACTGTCACTAACAGGTCCCTGATGTCATTCCAAACTCCTTCATATTGGGAACAAAAATAAAGATATTTTTGTTGAAATCCAAGTGTTTTTAAAGCCTGGAAGTGTAGTAAGGACCGAAATAAAAGAAAACAAAGAAGAGGACCACAACACATGCGGGTCCTGTCATGAGTGAATGTGGACTTGAGATTGAGTAGGCCTTATGAATGACAGAATATATATTTTTGAGTGAAGTCCCTTTAACACATGCCACCGTGCTAATACTAGATAAGCACTAACCAGTCCAAACTAGCCTTCTGATTCAGTCATTTCAGCAGTTTTTGCAGCTTTTTCCTGCCTATAAATGCAGGTTAAATGGGAGTTTTTGTTTTTTTGTCTGTCATTCAAATGCATGCAAATGCCTCAGCTGAATTTGAAAAATGCAAACTTAAAATTTGCAGCATTGCACAAGACATTTATATTCCAGTTTAAGTAAAGTTGGTGCAACCCTACCCTATCGCGTTTTAAAAGCATTACTTTATTTATTTATTTTAGTTGAGCAGTCGTGGCCTAATGGTAACCCAAAGGTCGAGGGTTCGAGTCCCAGATCCGGCAGGGATTGTGGGTGGGGTTAGTGAATAATCAGCGCTCTCTCCACCTACAGTACCACAACTGAGGTGAGACACTTCAGGCACGTTCCCCCAGCTGCTCACCTGTAAGTCGCTTTGGATAAAAAGCCTCTTCTGATAAAAATGTTATCTGATGATGATTTCTGGCTTTACCAGCAGGAGAGCAGGATTCTGAATAGTGCCACTTCTACAAAAGACAGTGTAGCATTCAGAAACACATAAATAACATACAATGGACAGAAAGAGAATAAGGACTGCACAATTAACCCTATTTAAATCACGGAGGACTATAATGTGATAACAGCTCGCTCAAGTACTGAGGAGCTAAGCCATTCAGGGCTTTATAAGTAATTAACAA
>JAUMHP010000057.1:2060141-2070940 GCA_032361065.1 Enteromius trimaculatus
ATACTTTGTAGTGTGCAATTTAAAACAATTGCCTCTAGGAGTCGCCAACGGACATAAAGCAAATACGCACAAGAAATGCACGTACGCCAGACATGGAGTTGACGTGAACCAACGCACATTCTCATGTTCATTTCATTGTTAGTAAATCCGAACGTGAGCGTGCAATCTGGCGTTGATACATGAGGCCCCAGGTTCTGCGCAATCCTCTTCACTAATATCCTCTGTGTCTCAATCGAGTTTAACCTGACAAGCAGTATTGATTACACTATTGTTTACAATGCAAGCCACGCATAGAGGATTGTTGAATATATTCTCATGATTTTTCTACAAAATGATGAATGGATAAACAAGCTTTAATCCAATAGATGTTTGTCTTGTGTAGTATTACTAGCAATTTAAGAGTTATTTGTATGTTTACTTTAAAAACCATTTCACATTTGACCATTTTTAGAACCAAGGGGTTTTTCTTACAAAAAAGGTATAAACCCTCACTCAGACGACAGAAAGCATGTAGTAGATTGTGTATAACAGTACTTTTGGCAAAGTTTTGATAATGTTGAAAATGTGTTAAACACAGCACTCTATTGCTTTATTGAGATAATGATAGTTTTCCCCCGAACATGCATTGCATTATGAAAATTGGATTTTTTTGTGAAGCATAAATATAATGCTTTCTAGACTTTGGTCAACATGAGGTTGAAAGCAGCACAATTCTTCTTTTTTTGTGTGTACCTGTGACGCCTAAAATGTTGGATTGTTGTTTTTTTTATATGGGTGTGTGCACTCAAAGAATAAGTTTGTTGATCTAACTTAATACAATCATGACACACATTTCCATTCATTTGAACTGATTTATTTGAACTTAAAGTAAGTTAATTGTACTGATGACTAGAATCCATGCTAATACAATGAGATCAAACCAATTTCATTTGACATGTTCTGTGAATGTTCCCTGAACATAGTTCACTCTTGTTGATCCAACCATTTGCTGTACAGACTGGTGCCTTTGTGCAGAGTTTCGTTGAGTGTTCTGCATTTCTATGAACATGGCAAGGCCTGGTAGGGTTTAAGCTTTTAATGTTTAGTTATTTTGGACATTTAAAAGAGTTTATACAATATAAAATAATGTTTGTTTGGATTTATTTTGTTCCCATGGTGGTGAAGAGTGGAGCTTGTGGTTAGGTTGTCAGTAGCTGTCACACACACATACACACAAAAACACGATTGTTTGACTATGAAGGGTAGAAACGCTCACCATATAGACAGGGTAAGTCTCATACTTGTCTGATTTATTTTTTTATCGAATGGGAACATAACTACGACGGAGTGCCACCACAAAAAAAATCTAAAACTACGAGAATAAAGTCGCAATGTTACGAGAATAAAGTCGAAATATAATATTTAGTATAGTGCACTTGTAAATGACCCGGATTGAGAATATGCCTATATCTGGTGGCCTTCTCTCAATCCGGGTCATTTACAAGTGCACTATACTAAATATTATATTTCAACTTTATTCTCGTAACATTATGACTTTATTCTCATAGTTTTAGATTTTTTATTTTTTTTTGGTGGCACTAAAGCTCCGTCGTGCATAACAGACATGAAATGATCAAGTAAAAATCTTCTTATCACTGACATTAGCAAATTAGCACACAACTCATGTAGCCATGGATTAACAAGGTCTACGCTTCACCATGATGGTAACATCAAAACTCAATATAAACATACACTCTTTTAAATGTCATATATAACTGAACAATAAACCATAATAGGTCTTTCCTTTTACTAAAAACCCATGAAACAGCATTTCATTTCAACATTTATTCTCCTGATCTATCCGTACGCAAAGCATGCTGGGAACTAGAAATCCACTGCTCAGTTTCAAGCAGTGCAACATAAATGATTTGTGCAGGCCCAACACAAATGGTTTAAGTTAACTTAATATTTTACAAATGTGATTTCATTTAGCATAATAAAATCGAGTGCAAATGACAACTGTGTAAAAAACTAAAGATTTGTTGTTTTAACTTATTTTATTTCAGTAAACTGAGCAAACAACTAAACTCGTTTTTTTTTGAGTGTGGTTTTAAGATTCGCCAACAGCTTTATGCAAATATTGTGCTGATGTTGTGTGTTTAAATATTGAGTGGTCCTTCTGTTTCACTTTTTTTTTTTTTGATCTATGAAAAAAACACAATTTTGCCTTTGAGAAATGGGTTTTCCTGCCCCTGCCTTTCATCTCCTTTCTGCTCTTCCTAAAAAAATCTGATTGGACGGAGAGCAAAGGACTGAGGGAATAAATGAGATCTTTTTGAGCGCAGGGTGACTTTGCATGAAACAGACTCAAAAATAGTAATGCTGTTGCATTTCCTTTCCTGGTAGAAAGTAGAAAAGCAGTCAAGGATGTGGTTGCAGTGTGCACTTCAGGTCATTTAAGCTGTCAGGCAAATGATGCAGGTTTGATTCCAGTTTGTCATTTGTTCAGAGATTATTTCACCCTCCTTAAATAGTTTCCACTCAGGGGTGGTGTTTCCGTATGGCAGAGTATGCAGTCACCGTATCCCCACCCAGTCAGGTGTGCCGTGGAAAATTATCCAATCATCATATCTCTATATTTCATTAATTATTATTATTCACCGTAGCGCCAAACCTTCAATGCACAGCTATATGCATTATCCTGCTCACACCGTGATCATTTAGTTAATAATGTTTCCTGCACAAGGACCGAAAGAGTAAAAATGATAGCAATCCTATATTTTATGCTTCAAATCAGACACAGAGATGAAATAGTGCTGCAAGATTTATTTGAATGAATCGATAGAGAGAGAGAAATTGGGTCTTTAGACATACATTGACTCCTAGTTTATTTATATCTCAGTACAGCAGAGAGAAGGGACAGGGGGTCATAACATGTTGCAATTCAGAAATGAACCCATATCTGCTGCCTGAGCACCTGAGCACCACTTCCTGCTGCTAGATCTCAGATCTATTCACTTCAGCATACTTTTTCAATTTGATCCTTTTAATAAAGAGAGTTTGTGTGAATACCTGGAGTTGTATACGCTAATGATGTTAATGCTGTTGTGTTTGTTACAGTGCATCAAGTCTTACGTCTCTGATTGGCATGTGGTCAACTACAAATATGAGGATTATTCCGGTGACTTCCGGCAGCTTCCCAGGTAAGAGCCTCCGTTAGAGCGAGACATGTCACAGCCTGTGTGACTGATTATAGCTGCAGGGACTGAGGACTGCAAGGGATCATTGTTACACTGTCCTCCAAAGCTGTGTGTGTGTGTGATTGTCAGCTCTTGGAAAGGTGTTTGTGTTGGCGAGAGCAGGAAATGTGTTTTGCTGGGTAACAATAGAGCAGAGGAACGGTGAGTGAGGTCATCATCTCCACATATACACTTACAGAGCCTTTAAATGTTTAAATGGCCATCTGTTTTTTCATCGTTTAATGAGACAAAGTTGAGCAGGATGAGAGTGCAGCCAAGATCTGATTATCTGGAGAAAGTAACATAAAAACTTTCATTAAAAAGCCATTACCAATCATTATATAAAGCTAAACGGATATTTAAGTAGACATAAACATAAATGAAATCTCTTCCAAACAAACTAATTAAGATGCTCTATATATATATATAGATTAAAATCCTTTTTTAGTTTTGTCTGTTATTTTTCTGTTACTGTTCAATTAACTGATGAAAAACACAGTAAAAACTCTTTTTGTTATTTTAAATAACTATTTTAATTTATTCAATTCAATTTTCAGCTTCATTACTCCAGTCTTCAGTGTCACATGATTCTTCAGAAATCAGTCTAATATAATGATTAACTGCTAGTATTTTTGTGGAAAACATTCTTTTTTCAGGATCCTTTTATAAATAGAAAAGGTGATTTTAAATGACTTTGTTGTTAGCTTTGAGTTAAAGTATTGATTTCTTTCAAAAGTAGTTTTGGGCGACAGTGTAAGTGCTGTTTTTCCTTTGAATCTAAATGTGTTTATTTGTGTCTGTTTTGTACACAGCAAGGTGTCCAGACCTGATCACTTAGCCCAGCATGTTTTTGAGGTGGATGAAGATGTGGATAAAGATGAGGTAAATCAAGTTCAAACACACCTTCCAGTATTGTGACCCTCTTATTAAACATTAGTTCATCTCAAGGGATGCTTTCTCTCTGTAATAAATCCTACAGGTTTTGTCCCAAACCACTTCAAAAACAAATCCCTCCCAGCAGCCTATTTCATTGGTCAAGGTTAGGATTAGAGTTAGAATTGTGTAGGTAATCAACTCTGAACATGACATGAGGAGTTAGTGCTGAGCTCGGCACTAAAAGCATGTACTGGAAACGTAGGTTCATAGTTTTGAGTATGAAGCAAGTCAGTACACTAGTATTAGGACATACTGCACTAACACCTCATAAACTCCATCTTGATAGCACAGGGCCCTTGGTCTTCTAATGAAATACTTTCCATTTTTGTACAACTCAATTTAACCAGAACTCCTTTTTATTGCGCAATGAATAGTAGGCATTACTTTAAATGCAGATGCACAGAGAAATTCATATGGGTCTTTTCTTTTAATATTTACAACATGCTATGATATAAGTAGCACTACTTTTAATACCACATGCTATTTGAGAAAAATATGTGGTCCTGGAGCACTAAACCGGTCATCAGTAACACATTTGCAACAATACATTATACATGGGTCAAAAAAAAAATCATGTTCCATCAAGTTATTTTGAAAATGTCCTCCCATAAATATATAAAGGCTTCATTTGATTAGTAATATGCATTGATAAGTTGTTGTTTTTTTTGCACCCTTCCAGATTGTCAAGTAGTTGTATCTCCTCCAAATATTGTCCTGTCCTAACAAACCATACAACAAGGGGAAGCTTTATTTAGCTTTCAGATAAATAAATATAAATCTCAGTTTCAAACAATGTACCCTTATGACTGGTTTAGTGGTTCAGGGTCACAAGTAAACTGGACTACAGCCAGGCTCTATGAGTGGCTCAGACTTCCAGGTTTTCCCAGAATGCACATAATCAAGTGCACTGACCTGACATTAGACCTTCAGTCTTACCCTTCCCAGAATTCATTTTTCCATTATGGCTGCCCACATGTTTAATTCTACCAATCGGCTTCCCACTCGAGATTGAGTCACATTTCTTATTTTAGCCCAAATTTTACAGGAAGACAGACTGATATGTAACTCAGGTCGTAGGTTTGAGGAATCCAGTATAATTATGATGCTGAGTTTTTTGGCCTGTACCCTGGACTATGAATAACTCTGAGTTCCAATTAGACTCATTCGTCTAATTTGGCCGCTGATTGTCTATCTGAGAGCTAGTGTGGAAATGAGTGTGTTTTGGCATCACAGAAAACAAGCAGCCAATCACAACAGCTCGCCACATTTAGATTCGACATCACAGCCCATCAGAATCATTGCTTGCTGATGTTACTGGTGCTCATGTTTGAGCTAATATAAACAAATCCATAAGTATTCAATTTTAAAAGATTTAAAATCTCACAGACTAATGTTAAAGGAAACACAGCAAAAAAAAAAAAAAAAGTTTAAAGTTAACTGTAAAATATTACGGGAAAATAAATGTTAATAGGTGAACGGTAAATTCCCGTACTGCATACTGAGAAAAACTGTAAAAAACTGGACATTTCATGTAAGTTTACAGTAAAATGCTACAGTTTTTAGACGTAAATAGAACAAATCAATGTAAAAACTGTAAACTGATATTTCCAGAATTCCCTGCGTGACTCCACATTTAAAAGTATTTTTCTGAAATAATCATGTTTTTTAATAGTTTTTAGCATCCGTTATGTACGTTTGGGATTTGTTACATCTTCTGTTGTTTAATGAACGTTTATTGCATTATTTGTATGGTGCTGGTGTTTTATGTTCGTGTGAATGACTCTGTGCATCTTCATGTGGCTCTCTTTTACAAGCTGCTTTATTATGGTGCTTGTAAGTATGTTAAAGGTACGAAACAGATTGTAATAGCAGTGTGTGTTGTTGAATGTACAGGATTACATTCAGATTTTCACAGTTTTATACTGTAAAATGTACAATTTGTACAAAATGAAATTTTTTTTACAAAATGATTCTGGCAACCACTTTCTCGACTGAAGTCTTTTGGCTAAAACAGCCCTCTGAGCATCCACAAGAGCTTGGGCGGTTCAAGACTGTCCAGTCACTCTGACTAGGTTTTTATATCTGCTGACTGGAAAGCTGAGATAGCGTGTGTTCGTGGAGAGAACACAGCTCTGTGAGGTCAATGAAGCATCCAGACTCCCTCTGCCCACCCACACAATCACAGCACAAGCATTTCATCTGTTAAACGCTGTTGTGCGTGAGGTTTGTTTACATCTGCAGAGTGTCAAGATTAAAGTGGTCGGGAGCATTTAACTGGGGATTCAGAGACGAGCTCATCCTTTATACTAGTTTAACCTTCTATTGTTCTTAAAGGCTCCTTCACCCCAGTGCTCTCCTCATCTCCTCCCTGGAGTGTGAAGTCTGACCACTTTACCCCAGTATGGTGCTGGTGTACTACTAGTATAACAATACTGTTTATAATGAGTTTCCTCCCCAAGACTAAAATGACTACTCTATATTCTGTATGGTTTTTCCTAGCATGAGTGCAATAGTGTGAACTGTTTCACACCTGAAAGACATAAAAAACACATTGGGATATAACACAGCAGAAGTATAAAAATAATAGCATTTGAATGCATGAATTATTCATTTAAAGTGCCCCTATTATGTCTTTTCAAATATGATCTTTCATGCAGTGTGTCATGCAAAGTTGTGACGCTGTTAAAAGTTAAAAAGAAGAGTCGGCTCACATTCGCCTACACGAGTCGTCAGCAATTCGAATCTTTTTCTGTTACGGCCACACGTCACATTTTAATGCATCTGAATTTGGCTTCTTAGAAAGAAATACCAATATGACAAATGGTAAATGCCAGAATGCAAAATAATATGCATTATATCCTATAATGCTATAGGAGTGGGCCGTCTTAATTCTGTTTTCCATGAAACAAATGGTTTAAACACAATCAATTGTATGACAACTAGCAAAATATACCTCGTATAGCAGGCACTTCTCCAGATCCAAACCCATGTCTGTTCTCTCTGAGGAACTTATTACAGGAGATCAACATTTGAGGGTTTTGCTTTCACATAATGACATGCTTCACATTTCGTTCACACAAAACTATGAAATGCAATAAAAGGAAGTATGAAAATTAAAGTCAACAAAAACACAAATGTTAACCAAAACCAGATTCTCTTATATTTGAGCTTCTTTGTCTTGATTCCGGATCTGATCACTGCACCCCGGGATGACTTTAACTAGAAAAGACTGACTATCTCTCAGATTATATTACGGATGGCAACGGGATGACGATCATACAACCCGGTTTGATTGGCCTGGGATATCACAGATGCTTTGTTTTTTCATTAAATCGATGAAATATAAGATGTGGAGTGAGTAGACCCTGTTTTCTTCTGTTGCACACTTTAGGGTAGAGCAGATTGGTACAGCATTGTGTTCATATACAGTACTGATGTCATGTAAGTGTCCAGAGACAGTGTTATCAGAGGTTCTGTTGAATCAGGTCTGGATTCTGTTCCTTCTGCCTTCACTTGACTCCCACTTTGTTCAACTGCAGGATCAAACAGACAAACCTTGGACTGTCATCACAAAACTATTTCTTGTTTGTGTGTGTAAAGGACACGGCCTCTCTGGGCTCCCAGAAGGGTGGTCTCATTAAGCAGGGCTGGCTACATAAGGGCAACATGAACAGCGCCATCAGCGTCACCATGAGGGTGAGACTCTTCATTCCTGAGGAGATGTTGTGTCTATGCACGTGTTTGTTTTTCATGTCTCATTTACACCCTTCTTTTTTTCCACGCAGTCGTTCAAAAGAAGGTATTTCCACCTGACACAGCTGGGCGATGGCTCATATAATCTCAACTTCTACAAGGATGAGAAGATCAACAAAGAGCCCAAAGGAACCATCTTCCTGGACTCCTGTATGGGAGTGGTGCAGGTGTGCAGACAATCTTCACAACACAAGGCTCGCTCGGTTTTGTTCACAAATCCTCATGTTTTGGTCACCACTGACTTCCATAGTAGGAACAAAAACACCATGGAAGTCAGTGGTGACCCAAAACAGATGTTTTGAAGCGTGCATGAATTGTTCATTTAACGCTTGTCAGTACATTCACTTTTACCATATTTCAGCAGACAATAGGAGTAATTATGCTAAGCAGCGAAGTCCTTAGACGTCTAAAAACACATCTCTTCTATCTTTATTTGACCCTCCAACTCTAGCACTCTATTCTAATTCTATTCGTCAAAAATTACTCTCCTAGTCATGTACGCTGTTCATTTCCTGTTTGTTTTCTTTTCATTTATTATACAATTAACAAAAGCAAAAGACCTCTAACACTGTAGCTTGCTCTAATCTTTTCTGTTATAGAATTTAAAAAAACCTTGCTACGTATCGTGAGTTAAGCTATCTGAGAATTGCCATAGCACTTGCATATCATTGCTTGATTTTCATTGCTTCCACTGTCCTTATTTGAAAGTGGTCTGAATAAAAGCGTCTACTAAATATAATGTAAATTAAATGCATTGTATATAAAGATGAAGTGGGTCAAAACATATAAGTTCAGCAGAAATGTATAAATACTATACATTTTCACAACTGCAGTTAGCACATGGTTAAATGTCTGAAAACATCACATTGTGCGTTTCCATAATAAGTGCTGAGCATGATGGGAAGGCAAAGAAAGAAGAGTGAGGGATGAAATGGCTCTCCTCCCTGTGTTTTGATAATTGATAAGCACTCTCTCTGGTATTTTCCACATACACTCCCAAAATAAAGCGCTGCACCCACGCCGGCCCCCTGAGCTATTTTTGTGTGTAATTTTCTGGAACCTGTGGCTGTAATCACTCATAGGTATGGTCAGCAAACCAGCGTCACACCCCACAAACGTTGTTTTGTCATTATCTGTAATGAGTTGTGTCCGTTTAATTAGCCCTCTTCCTCTGACCTCTGGACACATCCCCTGACCTCCTCACCCCCCAACCCCAGAAAACAATAGGTTAACTAAAGCTAAAGCCATAAAAACATAATTACCTGAAAATAACATAAATGGGCTTTTCCCTCATTTTCAGTTTCTTGATCATAAACTAAAATAACTCAAATTTTTACTAAACAATAAATGAAAAACTTTAACAGAAATTGAAAACAAAATATAAAAAAGGGAAAATAAACGAATTATATATATAAACTATAATAGTATCTAGACATTGATTATTGTGATGTTAATGAGAGCTTCCAAAGGTTTCAGTCTTACCAGTGAACTAGCTTAAACTATCTATCTATCATTCTACTTATCTATCTATCGTTCTGTCTTTACAGTATACATTAGTTTACTGTATTTTTTCCTGTACTGTATATTTACTGTAGTAGTTCTAAAAAAATCAAAAAATAGGTTTCATTTTCTTCATTTTAAAATATGTGTATTCTTCAACTATATATGCATCTTGACAAAAATAACCCAATTTCATACAGTTCACTGAGATGCTACTCTGAAAGTGTAACAGTAAAGCAGTGGCTGGTTTTGATGTGGTCTCAGTGTGTTCTGTGTGGCTAAAACACACAGCTCTTCCAGCTGAGCAAGCAGCCTTGAGGAGCTTCACAGGAGAAATCCCCGACTGCTGAGGGGGTCAAAAGTTGGATTCCTGCACTTTCCTCTGGTTGTCTTTGCCTGACCAGATGCCCTTGCTCTTATGTTTTTAAACCTATCCCTTTAAAGGCACTTAACCCCTCTGTAAGATCTGCCCTGGGCCAGGTTGGGAATCTGACGTCCTCCGTATGGAAATCATCTCATGTCTTTCCCAGGCTTCTGAGAAGGTTCTACAACATTACATGACGAGTGATAATCTGGATCTCGCTGATGTAGTGCGCATGATACACCTCAGAAGTCTACTAGAGATGTTTTTGCTGTGATAAATGTATCGTCATGTCAGTTCTTTTTGAACTTTTCTTTTATGTGTGCAGAACAATCGTGTGCGGAGGTTTGCGTTCGAGCTGAAGATGCAGGATAAGAGTGGCTATGTTCTGGCCGCTGACTCTGAGAGCGAGATGGACGACTGGATCAGCACCCTCAACAAAATCCTCAACAGCAGCTTTGAGCTCGCCATGCAGGACAAGAGGAATGGAGACTTACACGATGGTGTGTGTGCGTGCAGATTATCAAGAACTCTTAGTCATCTGTTCCTTTTAGACCCATTTAGATGCACATTCCTGAAGCAAACCACGCTGACCTCCACACATGGGAGTGACTGTATACACAATGACAGAGAGACATGACTGTGTCAGAGTTACTGAGGTTACTGTGTGGTGTAATAACTTTCTTCTGTCCTCTTTGGTTGTAGATGATGAACAGGCGAAAAGCGATCACTCCTCCAGTAGTATGGACAGTTTTCAGGTAGGTGGCACTTGTCCAGAGACAGCGTTGACCCTTGAGTGCCAGAAACACACCACTGCTGAGTTTAAGGGATTTTTTTTCTGTAAAGTTAATCTGTAGCTAGACTTTTGATATTCATTTTAAAGCCTGATCCAGCTCATCACAGGAACATCCCAGCTGAAGATAATGGGGAAATTACATCGCTCCACTTGACAAGTGCACTGCTCTCTCAAGTCCCCACTAACAAAGGGATAGGGATGATCACTATGATTTGGAAAATGACCATGAATCGTT
>JAUMHP010000057.1:2073211-2085797 GCA_032361065.1 Enteromius trimaculatus
TCAGGTGTGTTTGATTAGAGTTAGAGCTAAACACTGCAGGACACCGGCCCTCCAGGACCGAACTTGGTGATCCCTGCGCTAGAGAGTAGTAGAGCTAGAGAGTCTTGTACTGTACACGTAAACATTATATATTATTTGTTGTATTTTCCTGTCAAACAGACACAGAACAGAGTTCTTTTGGAATTCTTCAGCTTTTCAGAACTGCTGGTTTCTCTGCTAGTGGGCGGAGCTAATACACTAACGACAATCTCATTGGCTGGCGCTCACCTTTCGTCATCCCTGTTTTGATTTCAGCAAATCAATGCGAGCAAACACAGACAACGTGATTAATATTCATGAACCCAGCGGCTCATCAATCCTAGTCCTAGTGCGTTGTAGATTGTTTTTAGTTGTGCAATTCTTAGTATCACAATTTCTTTTATCACAATTATCTTTTGTTTTTCCCACTTTGTTTTTACAGAAACACTACATTTCAAACAAAATCTTCAGTCAACAAATATACATTCATAGATATTATACTAAATTATAACAAATACCATATTATAATGCTATAATAAATACTACGGCGATTCTAATCCCAAGGTGTCCATAGAGAGTTGACAATGTTTATATATTAATATACTGAATTTGACAGTCTCTCACACTGTCTCACAGAAACATGATTATGTACAATGTTTGATAATAATAATGTATTCTATTTAGTGTCCTTTTCATTCATTTAACATATTTATATTGGGCACATCCAGGTTATTTGACATGAATAGTTACTGTCCCTGGTGAATAGTTACTTTTATAATGATGCTACTACTTGTTGTTACTTGAGCCAACTATAACTAATTGTGTAAAGTAACGTACTGGTTTTGTGTTTGTCAGTGTCTCCTCACACTCCGACCGTGAGCTCTGTACGACACACTGACTCACGCGGCTCTCTTATCATCACCGACTCTGGAAATGGCCTATCAGAGCGCAGCATGGACAAGCCACACCCCCTAGACAAGGTACTGCTCACATGACCTGATCATCATTTTTATGTACGTTATTTATGATGGTTATCATGTTTCATGTTTATGTGCTGCAGTGTGTGTATGTGCGTGTGTGGTTGTATGTTTATCCCTGTAGTGTGTGTGTGTGTGTGAGTGTGTGTGCTAACCTGTGGCTGTGTGTGTCTCCTGCTGTCGCTGCGTTCAGCGGGAGCGTTTCACTCGCCGTCACTCGGCCAGCGTTCTGCGTTTCTTTACTGACTCAGAGGAGACGCCGCTCTCTGCAATTCTCAAACGACAGACCATGGACTTCTCTCTGCTGTCTACACCGTCTGAGCAACACACACACCCCACACAAGTATTACATCAGCGCTGACCTCTGACCTCTTACCCTACACGGTCCCAGTGGTGTGTGTGCGTGTGGCTTTACTCATCCTCTGTTCCCTTAGCTAGAAGATAATGAGAGACTTATCTTAAAGAGGTCATACTGCATGTACTTTTTCCTGAGGGTCACTTGCACAAGGGATAGTTGACCCCAAAATCATCATTAACTCACCCTCAAGTAGTTCCAAGATTTTATCAGTCCCAAAGTTTCATTCTTCTGTTAAACATTTCAAAGAATGGTTTAATCAAATAGTTGTCGGTAGCCATTGACTTTCACAGTATGAAAAAAATAATACTATAGAGTTCAATGGCTACCGTCAACTGTTTGCTTCAAAATATAATTTTTGTGTGTGTTTTTCACACATTTCTGGACAGGAAACAGTAACACTTGTAATATTTTTTTATTTTTTTTTTTACAAAAGAAAGCACACACCTCTAAAATTCACTAGTGGCGTCAAACTATTTCATGATTCATCGGTGATCAGTTTAAATTCAGCTTTGGTTATGTGACTTTATGATGTCATTGAAAATGAATCTAGTCTGTGAAATAATTTCTATGTTTAAAAGCATTTTGACATAATTTCAAGAAAACTTCTGTTATTTGTGGACAGAACAAAACCAGTCACAAAGGTCTTTCTGAAAGTGAATTTTATACATCATCTAAAAGCTTATATTTGGCTGAGATACTATTAGAAAATCTAAATCTAAATACTGAGAAAATGGCCTTTAAATTTGTCCAAATTTTTGGCAATGTATATTACTAATCAAAAGTCAAGTTTTGATATATTTACAGCACATGGAACATGATTTTTATTTAATAACCAAATGATTTTTGGCATAAAAAGTGTTAACCCCGACTAACAAGCATTAATGTAAATGAAGGAGGTGGGCTTGCTATAAACCAATTAAGCTCACTTGCTTGTTAATCTCTGTTAGCACCTGCTATAAACCTGATCAAACACAAGGTACAGTAATAATCAGGCACACACTTTTCCTTGAAATTATACCATAACATTGTAAAACTGTGAACAATGAATGATGTTTAAAAAGCCAATTATTATTCAGAGCCAAAACCCTACAGAACTGAAGCTGAATGATCTTGTGTGAAGGATCATTGACATGTACTTACACGGTGACTAAATATTTGGTTCATTAAAATAATAAACAGTGGAATGGACTAGAGATTTGCAAGTTCGACCCTGTAAGTAATATATCTAACTCTGTGTCATGATATGACCTCTTTAGGATATCTTCCAGCGGAGAGCAGACATTTCTGTCAGCACGTCTGTGTTTTGTAGACAAAATCAGGCAGACCTTGTGCCTAAATCCACAGCTGATGCTTCCAGTCACAGGAAGCTGAGTCAGTAAATCTGTTGAGTGCAGGAATGCTGTGGCGCACCGTGATCTCTTTGATTTCCTTTTGTTGCATTTCAATTAGTATAAAAACAGTCCCTCAGTCTCCATCCGTGTAGACACATGATAGATGAAGTGAAAAAGCAGACGCAGTGTTTTGCGGGTTTCATAGTTTCCACACCGTGCCGTCTCAGTGAGGATCTGCTGGCAGGGGAACATGGGAAATATTCTTGCCAGTGCTGTGCTATGGTAGATACATTAGCATGTCAGTGTGTGTGTAGAGCTGTGCTCCTCGCTGTCTCATCTGTGACGTGCTGTTTTAGTGTATGCAGTGCATTACGACTGATATATCATTGTGCTTTTCTATTTGTTACAAAAATGGCATTGATCAAAGTGTGCATGTGATTTGAGGTGGATGTGGATGTGTGTGAGTGTTAGTACATGTGCATGTGTGTGTGCTTATAATTGCCTGCGTGTGTGTTCACAGCTGTCCCGAAAAGTATTTGGACACTTAATCAACACTACAATAGATCAATCCAATTATAATTAAGTTGGCTTGAGAAAGAGCCAAGACTTTTAGACACCTAAACACCTGCAGCCAATTAGACTCAATCAGACTCCCTTCTATGTACTATTTCTAACCAATTTAAACCTAATCTAAATCATCTAGCAACATGCTAATAATGTTAGAAACACACTAATCATGCTAAATTACATGTAAGTAACGAGCTATACAACATGCTAGTAATACTATTCATGCTATAATCATGCTAACACCATGCTAATGACATGGTAATCATGCTAGCAACATGATAACTTGCTAATCATGCTACCGATATGCTTGTAACTTGCTAGTCATGCCAACAACATGCTAATCATCTATATATCTACTTTTCTATAATCTGACGTTTTCTACCTCTTTCAGACTGAAAGCATCAAACTTTAACTATTTTAAACTTTTCAAACTTTTTAGCTTCGACAAACTTTTTTTTATCTAGTTTAATTTAAAATGATAGCACAAAAAAGCTATATATATAAATTCGTTACTTAAAATATGAATGAAAAAAAATATATATTTATGATATGAAAATAAACTTTAAAAAGTTAAAATACAATTGCATTAAAAAATTCAAATGGAAATGCTAAAATATATTTAAAAAAAGCTTTATAAAGTAAAGCTAAATACAAAAAAAAAACTAAAACATTTTAAAATCCCTGAAATAAAAACTCCATGAAATAAAAATAAAAACTGATGAAAATGAAATCTAATAAAAAATATTAGAAAATATGGTCCCACTTTATATTAGGTGGCCTTAACTACTCTGTACATACGTTTAAAATGATGCACACAAACACATGTGTATATATATATATTTACGTCTGAAATTAATTTTTTGTAAATGCATTCATAATTACACTGTTGACTTCCCTACACCTTAACCCATGCTTAAACCTACCCCTGCCACCAAACCTGTCCCTAACCTTACCTGTATCCCTCCTCAATAGTACAATACAATATACTCAATATACTCAATTGAGTATATGTTAGTGTTGTAGTATATGTATATGTATGTAAGTGGTTATTATCATAGTGGTTAAGGCCACCTATTATAAAGTGTGGCCAATATAATAATACCTAATAACACTAATATTGTTATGTTATTTTAATATATTTCAAAGATCTCCAGACAAGTGTGACTTAAGTGTCAGAAGTGTTGATGGTTTGTGGTCTGTGAATGTCTGATTTAGTTTTCTCTGTCTCAGTGTCATGTCGCTGGGGTTCTGGGCAGCTCTTTGCTCCGCTGTGATAAACTGGACCAATCTGAAGTGAAGAACATGTTAATGTGCTTCATGCACGTGTTAAAGAGCATGTCTGAAGGTACACGCACACAACTGAGATTATATAAGCCTGCTTCATTGTAGTTGTCTGTTGTTTGATCATTGTATTTGCTGCGAGTTAGATGCTCTGTTCAACTACTGGAATAAAGCTTCACCCACAGACCTGATGAACTTCTTCAGTCTGCTAGAGTAAGTGCTGCACTTCACAAACACACACACACACACACTCCTGGCTAATCATTCAGTTCTAATCTGATTTCAGAGTGTGTCTTCATCAGTTCAGATACATGGGAAAGAGACATATCGCAAGGTAATGTCTTTATTTCTTTATATATTTATATATATCTTTGCATTAATGTTGGTCAATAAAAATACAACTGTTAGCTTTAGCTTAGGTCAGATAAATAATATTAACAGATACTTTTGATTTTAGTCATGTTTTTGTGATTGTTAAAATTAACTAAGAATAAACTCTGTCATTAACCCTCATGTCATTTTAAACCTGTAAGACCTTTGTTCATCTTCAGAACAAAAAATTATATTTTATTATATTATATTATATTATAAATATTTTTGATGATATCAGAGACCTATCTGACCCTCCATAGAGAGCAACACAACTGAAATTGTTCAGGTCCAGAAACGTAGTAAATACATCAGTAAAACTTTGCAAACTGAAGTTGAGTCACTGATGTAACATGGACTGTTTTACTGATGTTTTGACTATGTTTCTGGATCTGGGATTGCTTCAGATGTGTTGCTGTCCTTCCTATTATGGAAATCAATGCTGACCCAAAATAGCTTGGTTACATGATGGCAGAATTTTACATTGAGAATATATGAGTAACTAAGTAAACATCCACATAACTGGTTATTTAAGCACTATCAAATATAAATCTGCTTCTGTACATGCTTTATAGATAACAACAGCAGTTAGTAGCAAACTTCTATTAGACAACCACTAATAACCATGACAGAAGATTTATTTTTTTGTCAGCGAGTGCTTAATGGGCTCATGATAGAACCTTCTGAAGTTCTTTGTTACATCTGACTCTGTGATCAGGACTCTGGAGGGATCAGTGCCGGTGATTCACGAGCGCCGCTCTCAGACTCTTCCTGTGTCCCGCAGCAGGACAGGAGCTCTACATATGAGACTACAGCAGCTCAACAGCCTGGACAACTCCTACACCTACAACCACAGTGAGACACACATACATCTGCAGCTCTTGGTAGTCTTGTAATCAAAGACAAGAAATTAAAACTTTAAATTTTAACATTTGATATCGAAAGAATTTGACTTAATTTATGAGATCAAATCAAATAAAGTTTGTTTTTTTTAAATAGAAAATCATGAAAACAAGCCAAAAATGTATTCAGCCTCAGGCCATCCAAGATGTAGATGAGTTTGTTGCTTCATCATAACAAACATGCCTGGAGTCCAACAGTGTTGGGCAAGCTTCTTAGAAAATGTAGTGAGCTAAGCTATCAGTCACTCTACATTATATTAAGCTTAGTTAATTAATGCAAGTATGTATGTATTGTTATCTGAATGCATGCATATGTGTAACTCGGTGCAGCAGGACAAACCACATTAGTAGAATTATAAACTACTCCAAACAGTAAAAACATGGCAAAAAACAGAACGTTGTCTTAGTCAGCGTTATGAACTTCTCAAGGTACGGCTTCGGCGACTCCCCCCCTCGGGATTAGTTCCTCTCCGTCCTCTGCCATCTTTCCAAAAAAATGTTGGCCCAAGCATATCACGCGTCTGGTGCAAAAGGTGGCGCTAACACCAAAAAGCTCATTGCCAACCGCAGTTAGAAGTCACTGACATTAATGCGGCTGTATTGGTATGTACTGTATGGTGGTGGCGTTAAAAAATACGGATCTAGGATCAGTGATCAATCAGTTCATCAATTAACATCTTGTGAAGTGAAAAGTGTTGAAATAAAGCTTTGTAAATCCATCATTATGACATTTTAACTTCAAACCATCTCTTTTGGCTGAAATATGTGTCCATAATAAAACCTCCTCTAGTGAAGAGGGTTTCTCCACCCCAAAAATGAACATTTTTTCATTAATCACTTATCCCCATGCCATTCCAAACCCATGTTGAAAATCAGGAGGCTTTTGGCTGTCCTATTGACTGCCAAGTAAATAATACTATCAAGATCCAGAAACATATGAAAGACATCGTCAGAATAGTCCATCTGCCATTAGTGGCTCAATCTGAATTTTATGTGTCGAGAATATTTTGTATGCAAAGAAAATAAATAATAATTACTTTATTTAAAAATTAATCTGTGTGTCTCCGCGTCACCATAGCACCATTTAGTATCTGCTGAATGCAAACTGTGTACACTGTCGTGTGTCAGCTGTGTCACAAAGATGTATGTGGAGAAGAGGAAGGGTCCTAGAACCGAGCCCTGAGGAACCCCAGTGATTTAGTGTATGTGGAGAAGAGGAGGGGTGCAAGAACCGAGCCCTGAGGAACCCCTGGGATTTAGTGTATGTGGAGAAGAGGAGGGGTGCAAGAACCGAGCCCTGAGGAACCCCAGGGATGTAGTGTATGTGGAGAAGAGGAGGGGTGCAAGAACCGAGCCCTGAGGAACCCCTGGGATTTAGTGTATGTGGAGAAAAAGAATGGTTCTACATCCAAGCCCTAAGGAACCCCAGTGATGTAGTGTATGTGGAGAAGAGAAAAGGTCCTAGGGCCGAGCCCTGAGCAACCCCAGTGATTTAGTGTATGTGGAGAAGAGGAAGGGTCCTAGAACCGAGCCCTGAGGAACCCCAGTGATTTAGTGTATGTGGAAAAGAGGAGGGGTCCAAGAACCAAGCCCTGACAAAACCCCAGTGATGTAGTGTATGTGTAGAAGAGGTGGGGTCCATGAACTGAGCCCTGAGGAACCCTCAGTGATTTAGTGTATGTGTAGAAAAGGAATGGTCCTACATCCGAGACCTGAGGAACCCCAGTGATTTAGTGTATGTGGAGAAGAGGAAGGGTCCTAGAACTGAGCCCTGAGGAACCCCAGTGATTTTGTGTATTTGGAGAAGAGGAAAGGTCCTAGAACCGAGCCCTGAGGAACCCCAGTGATTTAGTGTATCTGGAGAAGAGGAGGGGTCCATGAACTGAGCCCTGAGGAACCCTCAGTGATTTAGTGTGTGTGGAGAAAAGGAATGGTCCTACATCCGAGACCTGAGGAACCCCAGTGATTTAGTGTATCTGGAGAAGAGGAGGGGTCCATGAACTGAGCCCTGAGGAACCCCAGTGATTTAGTGTATGTGGAGAAAAGGAATGGTCCTACATTCGAGACCTGAGGAACCCCAGTGATGTAGTGTATGTGGAGAAAAGGAATGGTCCTACATTCGAGACCTGAGGAACCCCAGTGATGTAGTGTATGTGGAGACGAGGAGAGGTCCTAGATCCAAGCCCTGAGACACCCCAGTGACCATGTGTTTTGGATACCTCTCCTCTCCAGGCAACCCTAAAAGAACTACCAGTGAGATAGGATCCAAATCAGTGGAGTTGAATACCAGTGCCCAGTGATGAGAGGGTGGACAGGAGGATCTGATGATTGACAGTGTCAAAAGCAGCAGATAGATCCAGCAGAATGAGAACTGATGAAATGTAGTCAGCTTTAGCACTCCCCAAGGTTTCACTGACTGAGAGGAGAGTAATCTCCATTGATGGGCTACTCCTGATTAGTTAGCATCCAGTTTGTTGTTCTGTGAAAGAAGTGATGATACCTGGTAAATAAAAAAAATAAAGATTGTTAGATTGTTTTTGCTATGAATGGAAGGAGAGAGACAGGTCTGTAGCTGTGGGATTATCCGAGCCTGCTTGAATGCAGTGGAAAAGCATATGTGAGGACAGATTCTAGATTTATCCAAATCTGTTCTGATGAAGAAATAAACTCATCTCTGATGCTTTCTTTAAGTTTAATAGAATGTATAGGCAAATCTCAATCAGTTCAGATGTTAACACTGAATCCTTTGACAGCCATACAACATTATCATTTTTCACTCACATTTATTTGTTTTACTCATTTTCCACACAGCACATAGAGCAGCCCTAAGATCTGTTATAAGACACTTCCGCATTTGTGTGTGTTTGTAGATTACAGTCATTCAGATGCTGATGTGTTGAATCAGTCTCTGTTGGAAGGAAATATTGCCACAGAAGTTTGTCTAACAGTTCTGGACACACTGAGCATCTTCATCATGGGCTTTAAGGTCAGACATCAGTCATAAACATCATCATCATCACAGTCACCTGCAGTCACGTTTTATTCCTCAATGATAACAGTGTGTGTGTGTTTTCTCAGACTCAGCTGAGTTTGGATCACGGACACAATCCACTCATGAAGAAGGTATTTCAGGTTCATCTCTGCTTCCTACAAATCAACCAATCAGAGACAGCCCTCAAACAGGTCTTCACTTCTCTTCGCACTTTCATCTACAAGGTGAGTGTGACAAGGGAATTAGCTCATATATCAGTGGCCACAAAAGGGACAGTCAGTTCAAAATTGAAAAATCTGTCATCATTCACTAGGGCCCTATGATTTTGAAATTCGAATCCAGTCATAAATCACATAATGTCACAAAATCTGGCCAATTTTGAAAAAAAAAAATCAAAAGTGGGGTTGCACAATTAATCAAATTTGCAATATGTATTAGTGTCTGTGAAAATTAAACTCGGAAAGATTGGAGTCTGCATGTGTCTCTGTGTGTGTTGGAGTATAATAATATTGTACTACCAAAAATATTTCAGTGTTTTCATTTTCATTCATATTTAACCATAAACTAAGCACTTTATTTTATTTTAGGCCAAACAAAGAAAGTAAATTGTTGAATTTTTATTTGGTGATATTTGAAAGAGTTAAAAATTAAATTGTTAATGTTTCATGCTTTCATTTGATTACCACTATTGATGATAACAATATGCATTAAATTAAAAATCCAAATAAATTAAAACAGAAAATATATATATATCGATATATATATATATATAAATAAACTTAAAAATATATATTTTCTATTGCTGTCAAAAGGTTAACAAATTGTTAAAATTTTGA
The DNA here is from genome assembly GCA_032361065.1 of Enteromius trimaculatus. NCBI lineage: Eukaryota > Metazoa > Chordata > Actinopteri > Cypriniformes > Cyprinidae > Enteromius > Enteromius trimaculatus. The sequence continues at coordinate 2,082,843 of JAUMHP010000057.1, forward strand.
TGTGACTTAATTGAAATCCAGAAAATTAAAAAAAGAATTTGTCAAAAATAAAGCAAATTGGAAAAAAATAAAATCAACGTAAATAAAAGGAAACACATTTCATAGGATCTTGATTTACTATCCCCTCATGTCATTCCAAATGATAAAGTTTATGCTGCTGTTTTCCTCTTTTCTTTCATGTGTGTCTAGTTTCCATGTACATTTTTCGAGGGCCGTGCGGATATGTGTGCGTCTTTCTGCTACGAGATCCTGAAGTGCTGTAACTCCAAACTGAGCTCCATCCGCAGTGACGCGGCTCATCTGCTCTACTTCCTGATGAAGAGTAACTTCGACTACACTGGACGCAAGTCCTTCGTCCGCACGCACCTGCAGGTGGAGAAATACCACATTCATTACATAGTCACACTGTTTGGATATGTCTGGATTATTTCATTCAGTCTTTATTTCATTCAGATTCAATGAAACCATGTGTGATTATGTCATAGTGATGTCATACAGTATTGTGACTCCTCAGGTGGTTATTGGCGTCAGTCAGCTGATCGCTGATGTCATCGGAATAGGAGGGACAAGGTTCCAGCAGTCGCTGTCAATCATCAACAACTGTGCCAACAGTGACAAAACTATCAAAGTTAGTTCGTCTTACGTTCACTCACATACCCATGCTAGATCCTGGAAAACAGATCAGAGGTGTCTGATTACAGTGATTACAGTACAGTGTCAATGGTCAGACAACATTGAGTTATGCTTGATTTTTCAAAGAGCAGGATCCAAAGGTATTGATATAGATTTGTTGGGATATAAACTGTAATGTGTCTTGGGAATAAAAAGGTAGTTTTAAGATTTAGGAAAATTTGAAAAGAAATGTTATTTGGCACTTGCGAATTCTTTTGTACAAATAGTCATATATCGGAGATGATCTTTTAAACCAGCGGTCATTAAACTTGATCCTGGAGGGCTGGTGTCCTGCAGAGTTTAGCTCTAACATTTACATTTATTCATTTAGCAGACGCTTTTATCCAAAGCGACTTACAGGTGGGGAAAACAGCAAGCGATTAGTCCTAAAGAGGCAAAAACAACTAGGAAGTGCTCATTATACCGTATAACAGGCAATGTTCAAGTAAGTGCAGGCTAGAAAGGGAAAGAAAGGATAGGGTTAAAAGATTTTTTTTTTTTTTTATGATGTCAAGTAGTGTTGAAAGAGATGGGTTTTCAGCAGTCGTTTGAAAGTTGCAAGGGAGTTGGCATTTCGGATAGTGATGGGAAGATGCCTCAACACCTGCCTTTAAGTTTCAAATATACCTATTAAGAGCTTGATTAGCTGCTTCAGGTGTGTTCAATTATTTTGAAGCTAAACTCTGCAGGACACCAGCCCTTCAGGACCGAACTTGGTGACCCCTGCTTTAAACAGTCGCAATTTACGATAAATTGCATCTAAAATAAAAGTTTTTGTTCACATAATATACGTGTGTGAATATACTGTGTATGTTTATTACGTTTATATAAATACACATGCATGCATGTATATATTTCAAAAATATTTACATGCGTATATGTATCTTCATATAATTTGATTATTTATAAATATATTAATATATTTACATATATAATAATATATAATAAATAAATTTATTAAATTTATATCATATATAAGTATATACATACACAGTACACACACATATATTATTTAAACAAAGCTTTTATTTAGAATTTTATTAATCACAATTAATCATTCAACAGCACTAATTATAATGTTAAAGTTTGTTTTTTTAAAGAGCCTCTTAGGCTCATTAACTCTGCATTTATTTGAAAAAAAAAAAAGTAAAATAAATGCAGAATTGTTACAATTGAAGTGTTTTCTATTTTAATGTTTTTATTTATTTCTGTTTTACTCCAGTCTTCAGTGTCCCGTGATCTTTCAGAAATCATTCTAATACACTGATTCGCTGCCCAAGAAGCAGTTCTTGTTTTTTTAATGATATGTATTTGAAAATATCACATTTTTATTATTTAATATCATGCACACACAGGCAGTTCTATTGTTCTAATGTTGTTCTACACAGACTCATACTCATGCACACATTCACACAGTTTCTCCTTATCCCACAGAACACAGCATTCCCATCTGATGTGAAAGACTTGACCAAGAAGATCCGCACCGTTCTGATGGCCACGGCTCAGATGAAGGAGCATGAGAGAGACCCCGAGATGCTGGTGGACCTGCAGTACAGCCTGGCCAAATCTTACGCCAGCACTCCTGAACTCCGCAAGACGTGGCTGGACAGCATGGCCCGTATCCACGTGAAGAACGGAGACCTCTCTGAGGTACATCACACACGCTCACACACACATCCATGTGTGTTTAACACACTGTGAAGCTCATATTCTCTGGTTTGGTTCTCTTCAGGCAGCCATGTGTTATGTGCATGTAGCAGCGCTGGTGGCCGAGTACCTGAGGAGGAAAGGTACACACACACACACACACACACACACTTGTGATGATGCTACTATAGTCTAGGGATTTTCAACATTAGCCGTGGAGTTGAGAAAGAAGCAATTTAGAGAGCAATGGTGACCTACTGCTGAATTCTCAAAGTATTTTTCCAGTGGGATTTTACACATTGGTCAGTAAAGAGCTGTAAGCATCTCTGAAATAAAACATTTAGAGATCAAAGCTTTCAATAAATATTAAAGGGTCACAACACCCTAAAGCACTTTTTTTGAGTTGTTTACAGATATACATGTTGTGCATTGCTTAAAACAGTAATATATGTCACTAAAAATGTTACAAAGTGGTCATTTTTGCGCTTTTTGCAACCATTTCGTGCATCCGGTTTTAAAAGTTACGTTTGAGCTTTGAGGTTTTTTTTAGCGCTAATTCGCTGTGTGGCTTGTACAGTACCTATCTACGTCATCGGCTTGACGGCCCTATTAATGCATTATTAATGAGCAGTGTAA
>JAUMHP010000057.1:2101716-2120757 GCA_032361065.1 Enteromius trimaculatus
TGTGTGTATATATATATATATAATTTTTTTATATTTTTTTAATCAGTCCTGGCCTGTTTCTTGTATATTGCAAATATGCTGTATTTAGCAACAAAACCGCTTGCACAAAGAAATAACAATATTACAACATATTATAGCCTATGCTATTTTTGTGCAGTATATACATGCTCAGTATACTACAATATTCAGTATCAATATTCTGCACGCTACATAAACGATGTGTATATGTGGTGTGTGTTTTGGCATGTTTGCAGCTCATGTTGTGTATGTTTATGTGTGCTGCTGCAGACGGCTGAGTGTTGTGGATATCCAATCAGCATTTTCTTTATTGTGGTCAATGAGTTCTGTGAGAGATTTTCCTACTATGGCATGCGAGGTAAGTCTGTATGACTTCTATACTATAAAAAGACATGTAGAATATTGTGTGAATATAAGTAGTACACGAGGAACTGTTGCAGCAACAACTGTCCAAGCACATGTAACAATATGAAAGAGCAGATCAGTGTAATAACGTAGTGTTTCAGTGACTCCTACAGGACAGAAGCCACCATAAAGTCTATTTGTCCCAGGTTCAGCGGACCTTTGGATATTGTACTCAGAAGATATGGAGTCAGTTAGTAATTACAGGCTAAGTGGAGAAATCTGTATTTGTGAAACAATTTGACCAATGCTAAATGTCTGTAGATGAAACACAAGAAGTCCCATGTGTACTGGAAAAACTGGTTTCTCTAAAAGCATGCCAAATTTCTTCATAGAAACACAATCGTACTGGCACATGTTATTGCATTTACCTTTGACTTAATAGATAAAAAAATAGATTAATAAATAAACTGCATGAATGAAGCCACACTCTCTCTTTGTCTAGCTGTGCTGGTGCTGTATTTCCGGTATTTTCTGCTTTGGGATGATGACCTTGCGACCTCCATCTATCATGCGTTTGTGGCGCTGTGCTACTTGACGCCCATCTTAGGGGCCATCATTGCTGATTCCTGGCTTGGGAAGTTCAAGTAGGTTTTTTCGTGGAGCTTTTAGGTGCAGTTGCCCACAGATCACAATCCACGCAACACTTTGAGAGTGAAAGCAGTTTCTGCAGGCTGTCTCTGATCTGCGAGCGTGTGCCATCATGGCTGTGATGGGTCATGTTTGTGTCTTTACAGAACAATCATATACCTGTCCATCGTGTACGCCATCGGCCAGGTCACCATGGCCGTCAGCACCATTCATGACATCACAGATGCCAACAGAGACGGCACACCGGATAACTACACCTTCCACATGTGAGTCTATCAACACACCATGCATCTGTCCTCACCCACAGAGAACAGAGCTACGAACAGAATTTACCATGAACCAAACCAACCAGCTCTAAGGTCAATGACACCGTTATGTCATTTGACTCGAAGCAAAATGGATCAAATGAATAAACTACTCTTTAAATGCCCCTATAAGGGGAGTCCCCAACAACAGGTTGACATGCATGCAACATAGCTTATCTGCTCAACGACTACCAAACGATTCACTTAACAATGGTTTTTTCAACCCCTTCCTTTGCGTGACACTAATCTGTGGTGATTGGTCTCAGTGCTGCTTTGTGCACAGCGTTACCGGGGAAACCATTCTTAATTTATTGCTCCAAAAGAGACATCTAGTGGTGAAGAATGAATTCACATTTTCATTCACACCAATGAGAAAAGGCCAACAACTGGTCGTATAATATGCTAATATTTCAAGTTGACGTCAATATGAAAAGACTTGGGATTCGTTTTTTTTTTTTTTTTTACGTGTTGCTTTGAACAGTGCTGTACAACTTAACACTGGTTTCTAGTCGTGTCCTCCTTTGGAAGCACAAATAAAGTAGTTTGACTTTCACGATGACACACAGCGTCTCCAGAACATGGCGCCCGCAGCAACACTACAGACAGAATAATAGCTCCGCCTTCTTTCTTTCTGGAAACGTTTGGGCGGTGTTTGAAGTGAAGTGATGTGACTTGTGGCCAGCTTAACAAAAGTGAGGGTGTGTTTAAATGAACTGTTTTAGGGGTGTGTGGAAAAGTCATAATTTTATAAAGAATATCTTAAAAGGTTTTGAGTCTTTAGTCTTTGGAATTTCAGGGATCTTATTGGAAATGCATCATATGACCCCTTTAAAATCTATTTTGGGAGTTTTATCTATCTTTTTGTATAGTTTTAATGGAACTACACTAAAGCCCAGACAGAAGTGAATATATAAAGTGTGTTTCTGTTTCAGCGCTCTGTCTATGCTGGGTTTGATCCTCATTGCTCTGGGCACTGGGGGTATTAAACCGTGCGTGGCTGCATTTGGTGGCGATCAGTTTCAGGAACATCAGGTAAGATACTTACTAAACGACATCATCTCAGTCTTTCAGTCTATAATGATGTGTTGTGGTGTGCTGATCTTTACAGAGTCGCCAACTCAACACGTTTTTCTCAGTGTTTTATTTGTGCATCAACGCAGGAAGTCTTCTTTCCACACTCATTACACCTGTTCTCAGAGGTACATGCACAAACACACACATTTCACTTATACTCTTTGCATGCTCCCTCTGTGACTATTGGCTCTTCTCGGTGTGTGCAGCTCAGGAGTGTGGCATACACACTAAGCAGCAGTGTTATCCTCTGGCTTTTGGGGTCCCAGCCGCTCTCATGGTCATATCTCTGGGTAAGACTGCGCAGACTCTACACACACACACACACACACTGATCTGTGTATGTGATTGGGATGTGTATTGTGTGTCACAGTGGTGTTCATCGCTGGCAGTGGCATGTATGTCAAAACTGATCCAGAAGGAAACATTATGGGGTCTGTGTGTAAATGCATAGGGGTGAGTCAGCCTTACTCAATAAACAAAGGAAGGATTCTTTCTTCTGTGGAACATAAAAACAGATGTTTTGCAGATTGTTCAAGATGCTCTTTACTTTAAAAACTTTTGATATTCATTTTTCAAGATTTTGTATATATGCTTTTTTGTTTGTTTGTTTGTTTTGCTTTCATTTAAATTTTAGAGTTTAGTAATTTTGTTTAATATGCATGAATATTTTTTATGTTATTATTTTTTGAGTTAAATAAGTGCAAGCAATTAACAAAAATAATAGATGTTGCTTTAGCAACTTGCTAGTCATTCATTCATTTATTCATATATAAAAACTAGTGCTGTCAAATGATTAAAGCGATTAAAATGTAGTTTTTGTTCACATAATATGTGCTGGGTGTATTTATTATGTATAAATATAAATACACACACATGCATGTATATATTTAATTAAAAGAAATGAGATGGTAAATGTATATATAATATAAATTATATGAATACAAATATATAATAATATGATATAATATGAATGTAAATATATGAATGTAAATACATGTTTTTTAAATATATATTGTATCTGTGTGCTTGTATATACACTTAATAAATACACAGAGTGCATGTTTGTTTTGGATGTGGTTAATTGTTTGACAGCACTTAAAAAAAGCTCATTAGCAAATGATTTTTGAATACATGAAACATCATTTTTGGGTGAACTATCTCTATAATTCCTATTTTATCATTGCATTAAATCTAATAAAGTCTTTTTTTTTCTGTAGTTTGCCATCAGAAACCGTTTCAGGCACAGAAGCAGCAGGTATCCAAAGAGGGAACACTGGATGGACTGGGCCGAAGAGAAATATGATGTATGCCACAATCCTCTCTGAACACATACGTTCACTTAGCTTAACTCCGTTCATCTAAATGGAAACATTCCATATTGCTTTTATATATAGCCAGTAAAAAATATGGATGTTTTTAATATAGCCAACATGAGGAAAATGGTACATTTCTGCATTTCACAAAACCAAAAAAAAAACGACTTTATTTTTAGATTAATTTTACAAATGATGATCTCCAAAGAATATCTTTGTAACTTTAGGCACACATACTCCTTCCTTTATTTTTCTCTCTCTTCTATAGAAACTTCTTATCGCTCAGATAAAGATGGTGTTGAAGGTGTTGTTCCTCTACATCCCTCTGCCCATGTTTTGGACTCTGTTTGATCAGAAGGTAAGGTCCAGTGGTTTCTCCTCTCTCACAGGGACTGTGTTTTGTAATGGTTTGTGTGTACTGACTGTGTCCAGGGCTCTCGCTGGACTCTCCAAGCCACTACCATGAACGGAGACTTCGTAAGTTTCTTCATTTCAGCTAACCGCTCTAAATGAGTTACTAGGATAATACACAGAGATTTATAAAATATCATCCCCATCGTTAAAATGTCTCTCTTTGTTTTTCATTTCCTCTTTTCTGTAGGGAGCATTCATCCTGCAGCCAGATCAGATGCAGGTGAGTTTACTGCTGCCATGTTAGCTCCGAGCTCAATGGATAATACAAGTGATATTATTAGAGTGTTTATTAGGCGAGTTATTCATCTTGCACTTGATTATGATGTCTAGTATTATAATGCCAGTACACTAGAAAACATTGTGGGCTCCTTGCATTCCTTGCAAACTTTACATGTCAACTTATTCCACTAGCCCTAAACCGTAGTAGACATGTAGTGGTGAATTAATGAGAGTTAGTTGTCACAAAGTTACTTATAGTTAGTAAAACGTCTAAAAGTCTACATTTTCTGTTTTGGAAGTCTCTGAAATGTGCACTGTGGCTGCATTTATTTGGTCAAAATACAGTAAGAATGAATGGTACAGTAATATTGTAAAGTATCAGCATCACATATTTTCTAGGTAAATATATAGCGAAATGTAATCAGTTCCTGCGATGCAAAGCTATATTTTCAGCATCATTACTCCAGTCTTCAGCGTCACATGATTCTTCAGAAACCAGTCTAATATGCTGATTTGCTGCTCAGAAAACATTTATCACTATGAATTTATATTATTTATATGTTTTTATATTTTTGTGTAAACTATGATCCCGTTTTTCTTACAAATGAGCATTTATTTAAAAAAATATATATAATAATTTGTAAGATTATAAATGTCTTTACTGTCACTTTTGATACATTTTGATTGATCTTTGATGAATAAATTATTTTATTATTTATATTTTTTTCTCATCAAGCGTTAAATCTTACCGTCCCCTTTTGACAGTAGTGTACATGCTGTAGCATGAAATAAACTTGTATATAGTTAGACTGAAGTCTCTTCTCCGTCAGACTGTGAACCCCATCCTGATCCTGACCATGGTGCCTATCATGGACCGGTTAATTTTCCCTCTCATCCAAAAATGTGGCCTCAATTTCAGGTATGCCTTAGGGAAATGATCGATCTCTTGGCATAACTGCGGTGACATGAGTGTGTTGTGTGAATCTGAATTGTGTGTTTCTGTCCAGCCCTTTGAAGAGAATGACGGTTGGCATGCTGTTTGCAGCCACAGCGTTTGTTTCTGCGGCTCTGGTCCAGGTTGAGATTGATGTGAGTGTTAAATGTCTGAGTCACATTCATGTCACTGAATAGAGCAGATGTTCATCAATGCGTCATTTTCCTCCTCAGAAAACATTGCCAAATTTCCCATCATCCTCTGAGAGCCAGCTAAAGGTGGTGAACATTTACGACAGAACACTGAACGTGACCATCTCACCCAACGAACCTCTTCTGATAGAGTCATTTGGGGTACAACTACACATATCTGAACACACATTCCATGCCTGGAGCCTAGCGGAAGCTCACTGAGATGTTTCAGCACTGTTTCTCCTGTGTGTTTTCATAGAGCAGTGCAGATTACATGACGTTTGACCATCAGGACATTACAGTGTCCTTGAACACCAATCCTGTGATCACTAAAGCTTTCACTTTAATCAAAGGGGGGCGCCAGACCCTGATCATTCCCTCTGACCCAGCCATCATGTATCTGGTGAGTGTCCACTAAGCAAACGACTTTATTAACTAGCAGGTTCTCATGCCATAGTCAGCACTGAAGACCAGGAAAACAAAAAGTGGAGGCAGTGATGTAGAAGCAGGCGTTGATCATCTTCTGCGGAGGTTTAGCCACACTATTACATCACAGCAGATCAATCCACAAGCTGTCGTTTTGGTAGACTGCCCAATATAAGCTGTTCTTAAACTAATGAGAAAGTTTTGAGCTCTGAAACTTAGAAGATATTCTTATAGTACAATGGCCTCTTATATGATCAAGGGAATTTTCGTTTCTCAGTTCGTGGCTCTTTTAATGAACAAACAAGATCCTTGCATGGAAAATACAATAGAGTAAAATATAAATGAAAATATAACAGTGACGCTGACCTTTGTTTTTTCCTCCAGGAAGAAGACGTCAAGTCCAAACCAAGGGAAGGAAAGAATGCCATCAGGTAGGACTTTAATATTGGTTTAACTGCTCCTTCAGACCAAACTTTCACTCAATGGTTTGATGTCACACAGGTTTGTGAATGGCTGGACAGCAGATCTGAATATCACTTACCTGGATTCCATCGACCCATCAGCCACTACAAACTACACACTGGTGAATCAGGGGAAGTGAGTCACTAGTTTAGATTTTTCATTGATGTTTAAGGAAATACTTTAATAGCCAAACATGCTTAACTTGTTAGCAAAGTTGATCATTGCTTGTATCAAATTACCTTTTAAAGTAAACACGAAATCATTAGCTATGTGTCCATCCAAAGATTCAAATACACAAAACTGGAATATTGCTTAAAAAAATATACAAAAAAAGCACAGAGTGAAAGAGAACAAAAATGTCCCTTCCTGGTGAACGGTGGCAATAAATATCAATAGGAATATAGGTGAAGGCATTGAATATTAATACTTTCAAATATAATAAAGCCAAATTAGCGTACTGACGAATCACAATAAATGCGGTCAAGGCTTTTGGAGGCAGATGCTGCTGTTTGGGAAGGCAATCGTGTGTATTAGTTATTGTAAAGAAATACTTAGATGATAGACTTTGTTCATCAATTTTTTACAATGACCATAACAACATATAGTTGTTGTGGGAGCGAGATCATTCAAGTTATACCTTCTCACATAGTCACATGACTTTTTTGATGAGCATGTAGGAATTTATACGGTAATTGTTTTAACATCATAGTTTATGCACATTTTTTCTAATCGGAGAAAATTGTATTCTACTCAGATGTGAGCGTAGGTTTTTGATGCACGTTTTTAGAAAATTATGTAAATCTTGGCATTTCCATCCAGTGTTTTTTTTTTTGTGATATTCCAAAAAACACATAAAAATAGATGGATGGAAACATAGCTATAGTCTCTTCTTACTTACTAATGACATTTTACTAAATCTTATTCCCATTCATCTCAATAGCAGTTGCTCAGCTGGAGCAGGCAGCCATATTATCAGATATTTTCTTTTTTGAAAAAAACAAAACTGCTTTTATACATTGTAATTAAAGGTATTCACTAATTACACTGTTTGCACAATCAGCTCTTATTATTTCTAAAATTATTTAGTAATAAAATTAAAATAAATAAAATTAATATTCTTGGTCTGATTGGTTAATACATGGCTAAAATACATGGTCTAGTTGCCAGTAGTTGAACTATTCACATCTAAAGCCAGAATTATTTCCAATCAGTGAAACCAGTCTTTGCAAAGGGAGAACTGTAAGCGTTCGCATTCATTCCTCAGCTTGGTTTGTGCATGCAGCTCTAAAATTACACAACCTAAACGCTGCCATATTTTTGGGCCATATTTCATAAACTAGTCAGGTCCTGAAGAATAAAAGTGACATCCTACATACTTTTTTTTTTTTTCAGTTTAAAAAATATATACCACATTATGGGATTAAAATGGGTTTTGAATACCACTTCAAACTGAATTGAATAAATCCTTGTACCTTAAAGTCTGATTGCTGTTGGTTTCTCTCCTTAGGCGGGATTTCGTCCTCAGACATGGTGAACACTGGTGTGAGTTTTCCCGTAAGTTTGGATTCGGTTCTTCATACACCTTCCTCATCGGCAGCGATGTGTTCTTCTCTGAGGTGTGTACTTTAGTAGGAGTTTGAATATAGTCCCGATATTGTATCTTTTGGTTAATATGTGCATGTGTGTTTGTGTGTGTGTGTAGTGTGCGTCTATAGTAGAAGTCGAAGACATTAAGCCCAACTCGGTCCACATGGCTCTGCAGGTTCCTCAGTACTTCCTCATTACTACAGGAGAGGTCATGTTCTCAGTCACTGGCCTGCAGTTCTCATACTCACAGGTACAACAACAGTACACTTCAACGGATTGGTTAATATAGTGTTCTTACTGTGTTAAAATACATGGTCTCGACGCCACACAACGGGGATTAGATCTTACACGGATTATCACAAAACAAAAAATGTAAGGTGAAGACTTGGTTCAGTCCATTGGTTTCAGTCCACAAAAAAGCCAAGTGGTACAAATTAATAGATTCAAACTAAATGTAGCACAATGGCTAAATAAATAAATACATGATCATTAAACGAAACAACAACAAAAGAAATCTCCTCAATTTACAAATTGGGAAAAATGAGAGCAAATCGTCCATGTTTTAATGTTTTGGGTTTTTTTCTTTCTTTTTTATGTATATTTTTAATGACAGGCGGCAGATTTAAACATAAGCTTCCAATCAATTGCAAGGAAAGTGTAAGTTTTGAGCTTGCAACATGGTTGGATGAACAGCACACACCACTAGAGAGAAGTTTGAGGGGATGAATTGTTCAAAACAACATCATTAATATTTCTGCATTTACAAAATAAATGAGAATTTCCATTTCATGCTGATTTGTCACTAGACCTAGTCCTAGTAAATATATTGTGGTATAAATAGTATATTCTTATTTGCCATGTGATATCCTGCAGACTGCAAAGATCCCTCTCAATAGCTGTATGTCTTTAGGCTCCGAAGAACATGAAGTCAGTGCTGCAGGCTGGCTGGTTGTGCACTAACGCCGTGGGAAACATCATTGTGCTGATTGTGGCAGAGCTAGGAAAGCTTCCCAAACAGGTGCTGCACATGAGCTCATGTACTAACACACACACTACACATATTCAGCCAGGCAGGAGATATTCCATACAGGCTGGGAGCAAAACATATAACACAATTTTCATTTTTGTGAAACATTCCTTTCATGACTCCATGTGTTTTTTTTATTCACACAGTGGGCAGAGTATGTGCTGTTTGCATCACTACTAGTGGCGGTGAGCATCATTTTCTCCTTCATGGCTTATTTCTACACCTACATAGACCCAGCAGAGATTGAGGCCCAGATCAGGAAAGAGCAGGGACTCGGGCCAGAGGAGACAGAGAAAGAGACGCTAGAAATGGAGGAAAAAGATGAAGACCAGAAAAAGGAACAGGAGGTCAAACAAACCAAGATATGAGATTTGTGAAGATTGGATTATGCTAATATATATGCTTTAGTGCCATATGTATCAAATACATATAAAAAAAGACTGTGAACAGACATTGATGATATTTTCATCCATCCTTGTTAAAATAATCTTGACCCCACTGAGTGAATCAGATGTCAAAATATCATGATGTCTTTAGATATGGTTTATGATGCAGATTGACTCTGGTGTGATTCACTGCATCTTGTGTGATTTTTTTATTTTTATTTTTTTAAGGCTAATAAAGAATACACTACTATGAAACAATGGTCTTTAGCCTTTTGAGTTGAAGTAGCCAAATGCACAGCAACAAGCTGGATGAACGAGTTACAAACAAAATGGGGTGTCCAATTTCCCAAACATAAACCCATGGTGAATTAGACGTGTTACAAAAACTGCAAACGTGGAGGACATGCATGTTGGTTAGGTATATAGGTTTTCAAAACGGGGTTTGAGTTAATAATAATCAACATTTAAGCAGCTATATATATATATATATATATGCATATATGCATATATTTATTGTTATCTGTTAGTGCTGCACGATTAATCATATCGCAATCGCGATGTCAGCCTATGCGATTACATTACAGCAAATGTTACGATTATATTAAATAAATAAATGTATTAGTGGACGAACAAGACATTCATTCTTGCGTTCACACCAGACGCGACTGAAGCGGTAAGCGCGACTCATTTACATGTTATGTCAATGCAAAGACGCATTTAGATATCCTGCAGCGTACTTTTTATTTTAATTTAATGTTAATTGAATGTAATTTAATTTAGTAATGAAAAATTTTTACTGTTATTTAATTTTGTAGCTACAATTTAGTTTTAATTTTAAAATATTGTTAATTTATAGTTGTTGCTAGATTTCACTGTATACTGTATCTCAGTTGAGAAATACAGATTTCATCATTATTAGTAATCTGTGTGTGCATTTTCCACTTATATACAGTATCGCAATCGCAGATTTTTCCCAAATCGTGCAGCCCAATTATCTGTGTTATATTTCATCTTCAACAGCGATGTTAAGTTTTTAAACACACAATTATATCGAAAATATGAGCAGTTCTCCACATTAAAAACCCACGACTGTAAGATTAACCAGCTGCTTGTTTTCTCTCCGATATGTTAGGAAGTTACATTCAATTAAATTATCTAGTGAACAATCCCCTTCCCATCACCTGCTGGAAGATCATAAAAGAGGTTAGGATTTTGGGAGGACGACTCACCATCTCTCCCGCTCTCCGAGGCCAGCAGGACGGGGCGCTGACGAAGTCCTCTCACCGGCCTCTGTCTTCAGCGGCTCTCTTTTGGGCTGGAAGGCTGCAGACAAATCCACACCAGTCTCTTCCAAGAAGAACGGCGTCAGGCAGATCTGGTGGTGTGATCGTGGGAGAGCACGTTCTCTGAGCCTCTCCTGTGAGAAGGGGTGCCAGCAACCATGCCCAGTCGTCACAGTCCCAGCCCTCACAAGTCATCATGGTATCGAACATCTTCAATATCATCATGGGACATCCTTTTGAGTAGTAATTGCGTAGCTTGTACACGGGGAACCGGCAGCAGTAACCACTGGGCAGCGACGATGCAGCCTGCTCTGCTTTACCCTGTTGGGTCGCGAGTTCCTCTAAAATCTCCTGCTGGCGGAGGCTGACCTCCATGAGCCGCTGGAGGATCTCATCCATGTTGAGGAAGAATAGAAGAAGAGTGAATGGATGGAGATGACTTGCTGGTGATTTTTCCACTAATTTGCTAGCATTCTCCACCAGTGTAACGGGGTGAACAATCACAAGAAGAGTTGTCATATTGGAATATTATCATATTTGGAAGAAAATGATCTCACATGAGGTAAACATACAGAAAATATATATTTTTATCTAGACCAACAACTTTTTTTTAACATGACCTGCAAATTACCACAACAGATAAATAACTAGGTGTAGGTACAATAAGTGAATGGTCCAAACTCAACCTCTGAGTGTGTTTTGCCAGATGCTAAGGGAGTCCATTTGCGGTAAAAAATTGAGTGCTCATTGGTTTTGGCAGTACTTTGTAACTTTTTCTATGTTCAAAATTAGCAACATGTATACAATAAGTGAGTACACCATTAATTCATCCTCCAGTCAGTCTTTTTGTCTTATCCCAAATTACTATAGTACATTTATAGTAAGTGCTTATATTCAAACTATTGTAGCCTGTTCAGGTCATCACTGCTGCGGAGTAACACTGTGTGAATCGCCACAGACTAAAACTTAGAGAAGTAGCTCCGGTTTGAATATTCTTTCGAGGGATGTGCGCATTTCTGTTTATTAACAACTAGAGCACAAAAGGTTACTGCTGAAATTTTGGGTGTCGCTTTATCACTGTGGAATGCTAAATGGGAACAATTTGCTTATTCAAAAAAAATATCATAATAAAGAAATATTTTTAATTTAAGGAAGAAAGTATTATATGCTTGGAACAACATGAGGCTAAGTAAATAATGGCAGAATTGTCTCCTTTTTTGCTTTAATAAATGTGATAACAGTTATACTCGTGACAGAAGCCACTTTTCATCACATGGCTTGTGTTCAGTTTTGTGGAATTATTTGTATTTCGCTTGCATTCATAATCATTAGAAGAGGCATTCTGATCTTTGACCCCATTACTGTGGCAGAGAGCGGCCGTGTCGCCGCCCCGTTACACCCACATGATAAAGAGCCGTGAGGGACTGAGTGTGAACCGCATATTCAGGAAGCAGCAGTCATAGTCATGGACACTGGAGGATCAAAGGTACGCTGTGTTTGAGTGTGAATGAGAGTTTTCTGGTTGTTGTTTGTTGACAGCATGATGGAAGGCAAACAGGGATTTTTTAAAAAAAAAAAGCAGATGCATAAAGAAACATTACATGAGTGAAGTTAATGTTTGTTAAAACAAAAAGTTAAAAAAACTTAAAAACATTTTATAATTGCTTCCATTGAGTTTGCCGCAGTATAAGTTTATAATTGTAGCATAATTTCAGTAAAGAGTTTTTTTTTTAATAGGGGCACATAATATCTGATGACCAAAGTGCCACTGTTATGGAAAGGCCATGATTGTGGTTATTGTAAATGACGTGTGAGAGATTAGATTAGCTGTGTATCTCTTCTGATTCAGCATAAACTTAAGAGTCATAATGTGCTTGTCATTGCTTCATGCTAAAAGATCCTTATTGACAAAACATTAACTTAGCAACCGCTGCCTCTGTTAGCAAGAGTATGCAAGCATTTGTAAGACTATACAAGGCTCCGTGCTGCCAGATGTCTGAAATGTTGGATTATTTGTGCCTCAATAATTTTTGACACTAAAGTTAAGGTATTCCAGTATGAAATTGTGCCTTTGGGAATGTTGGATGCACCTGCCACGTTCCAGCAGCTTATGAGAATGGCTTATAAAGTCTTATTTGGATGACACTGTGATTTATTTGGATTGTTGCGATAAACATCTGGTAACTGTAGCACTGCTTGAGTTATCTCTCATATTAAACCTTTAACTCCAGAGCTAACTAGAGTACTTCTCATTAGTTTTTCTTTCTTTTATAGAATTTAAAAGCTGACCCCGAGAAGCTGTTCACCAAGCTAGAGAGGATTGGGAAGGGATCGTTTGGAGAGGTCTTTAAGGGCATTGACAATCGTACGCAACGGAAGGTCGCTATAAAGATCATTGACCTGGAGGAGGCTGAAGATGAAGTGGAAGACATCCAACAGGAGATCACCGTCCTCAGCCAGTGTGACAGCCCCTTCATCACTAAATATTATGGATCTTATCTGAAGGTGAGGCACATGTACTGCTTCCCTGAAGCACTTTAATGTGTGTCAGGCAGCTTAGGTGACTTAAGCTGGATTTAAGCTGTATGATATTTGGGGATAGCAGAGGTCCAAACCTCTGTATAAGGAGAATGTTTTCTTTGGGAGAAATAGATTAGCTTGAACACTGAGATGTACCTATACTTGGCCTACTGCTTCTCAATCGATCAAGCTTTTAGCTCTTTTAACAATACAGATTGTGTCAAAGCACTGAACAGTATCCGATTGGGGAATAGAGTGTCAGTAATGTATAATGACAAGATTAATCACTAATTTATAACTAAAGGCATTTCATTACTGAATGGAGATACATCAGGTGGTTTGAGTCTCAAGTGTGTCTTTTCATGATCCAATAGATATGCAGCAAGTAAATACCAATAAGTGACTAAGTGTGCCCTTAGGATGAATAGGCCCTTTGGCAATTGGAATTGCTCGGTATAGCCAAATTTCACTATAACTGACTGGAGAGCTCCCACAGAGGACTGGCTAGGGTTGTGAGAGTGTCCAATATGTTTGTGGTCCCACTGCTCCTAAAGCCTTTTTGTGATATAAAGTGAGTAAAGTGACTTGTGGCCAGGTATGGTGACCCATACTTGGAATTTGTGCTCTGCATTTAACCCATCGAAAAGTGCACACAAACACACACACAGCAGTAAGAAGTGATCAACCACACACACCGTGAACACACATCCGGAGCAGTGGGCAGCTGCAGCCAGTTTTGGGGGACCTCAGTCGTGGTATTGAAGGTGGAGAGAGCACTGGGAATGCACTCCCATCACCCACAATCCCTGCCGGACCTGGGACTCGAGTCCAACTCCCTATACATTAAGCCATGACTGCCACACAAATATGATACCCTACTCCTGTATCTTGTGTACCTCATCTCCATCCTTGGTCAAACACCTGAAGCAGCTAATCAAGGTGTTCAAGATCATTTGACCATAACAGGCAAGTGTGTTGGAGCAGGGAAGTTTGTAGGAAGGCTCAACATCTGGATGGATGAGTGACATTCCCGGAAAATTGGTAATTTAGCTCTTTAAGTTTGGTACATGGTTTTAGTGATTTTAATAAATCACTGCTGCGTGTTAGACAACAAGACAATAATGACATGTAATAACTCAGCCCAAACTGGAATTATATAACTCATCATCTCTTGCAGGACACAAAACTGTGGATCATCATGGAATATTTAGGAGGAGGTTCTGCTCTGGATTTGGTGAGAATCTTAATTTCCTTAACTTTACTGACTAGTACAGTCTATATTTATGACATGGTATTATAATAAAGAAAAAACAATGACAAGTTAAAACTGTGTAATTTAAATGAATATGCATATTTCTGCAAATTGCTCTTAGGTATATGTATGTTAATTATGATGAACATTTTGGTTGTGGATCTCTAGGGTGTTCTCCAGTTCCTGCAGATCAGTGATTTTTAACTCCAGTCCTCGAGGCCGACCGCTCTGCACATTTTGTATGTTTCTCTTATCTTACACAGTCAGTTCAGTTCGTGGATCTCTCCTGTCGAGCTGATTATCTGAAGGGAGACATAGAAATATTGCAGAGCTGTGGGGCCCGAGCACTGGGGTTGAGAATCACTGCTATAGTTCTACCTTCATGCAAAGTTTAAACCCTCATCAAACAATCTTGAATCCGCTATCTAAGATCTCCAGGAACACCGCATAACTTTAAATCGGTGTGTTGGGGGAGAGTCAGAATTTATAAGGAAGTTCACCTAAAAATAAAATGTATAATAGTTTACATAATATACCCCATATATAACATCCTGGTTCCCAGCTTTATAATGCCAGTGGGTAGTGGTCCAGAATTTGATGGAAAATAAAAAGCATCCACTGCAGGTTTAACAGGTTTGTTCTTTGATCTACAGCTGGGACCTGGAGCTCTTGATGAGTCCCATATCGCCACCATCCTCAGAGAGATCCTGAAGGGTCTGGATTACCTGCACTCTGAAAAGAAAATTCACAGAGATATCAAAGGTGCGTGTGATGTATTACCTACAGTTTTCTGCATTTAAACTTCTGTTGTGAAAGCTCAAATCATGATGTGGTTTGTGTTTGTGTGTTTCTCCAGCCGCTAACGTCCTTCTGTCAGAGCAGGGTGATGTGAAGCTAGCTGATTTTGGTGTGGCCGGCCAGCTCACAGACACACAGATCAAGAGGAACACGTTTGTGGGCACTCCATTCTGGATGGCACCAGAGGTCATTAAACAGTCAGAGTATGACTCAAAGGTCAGATCCGTTCACTGTGTAATGTACATATCAAAGTTTTAATTATAGCCTGGCACAGGTTAGAAGCTAGCCAACCCTGCTCTTCTACTTTCACACAAACTTCAGTTCCAGTTCTCCTCCAACTCATCTTATTTTCTAGTAATCCTGAACACCTTGATCAGTTGGGACTGAAGCTAAATTCTGGGAGTGTCTTTGTAATATGGTAATTGTAATATTTAATATGTTGCCACAGTATCAAAAGAAAAACAGAATTTATTACTGATCTCACATTGGGTTATTTAAAGCTCTTTTAATCATAATAATCAATTCTGTTACACTATTGTCAGCGGTACTCTGCCTTGGTTACGAAGTTTGACAGTGACAGACGGGGACCCGCAATTATAGAATCACCTATAAGCATATTGATCTTTAGAAAACACTAGACTGTCCAGAAGCTTTCTATATCGTCCGTTCTCAACAAGAGCAATGACATCTGCGTTGCACATTGCAACCTTTAGCACATGTAGAACAGGTCACTAAAGTTTGTGTGTTTTTGCAGGCAGACATCTGGTCACTGGGCATAACTGCAATTGAGCTCGCAAAAGGAGAGCCGCCCCACTCTGATCTTCACCCCATGAAGGTGTTATTTCTCATTCCCAAGGAAAACTCACCCACACTGGAGGGAAACTACAACAAGGCTCTCAAAGAATTCATAGATGCCTGTCTCAATAAAGATCCCAACTTTGTAAGTGCTGCCTGTGTGTTAATAGCGATTAACAGGTTCCAGCTGTGTAGAACTAGAGATTAAGCTATTTTTTTCCTGGAAGGAGCAGAACTGGACACCTCTCAAATCCAGCCCTGTAGGTCAAAGCCTAAACCAGGGGTCTCGGTCTTGGAGGACCAATGTCCTGCAGAGTTTAGCTCCAACTTGTCTCAGCACACCTGCATGGACGTTTCTAGCATGCCGAAGATCTGGATTAGCTGATTCAGATATGTTTAATTAGGGGTTGGAACTAAACTCTGCAGGTACTCTGTGATTTCCATTTCTGCATGTATAGCAGTGGTGGACTGCTTTGACCCTCTGGGGGTCCAGAACTGCCCATCCTTGATTTATAGTCATGTATAGTCAAAGGACAATGTCTGTGTCATCTGTGCCAGAGGCCAACAGCTAAAGAGCTTTTGAAACACAAATTCATCTTACGATATGCCAAGAAGACATCATTCCTGATGGATCTTATCGACAAGTACAAGAGATGGAAAGAAAAACAGACCCAAGATGAATCCAGCTCTGATTCCGAATCGTAAGAATCACCAAATAAAAAACCAATTAGGCAGATGTAGTCATATTAATAATCGAATGAATTTTAAATGTGTGTTGTATGTGTCTTCAGGGATGACGGTGAAGCATCTGGAGAGTCTGTGGATGATGACTGGATCTTTGGCACTGTCATAGGACATAAGCCCACAGTGAAACAGAACGGAGTCGTTGAAAAAGAACAACAACACAGAGAGGTGACAGGCCATTGTCTAAAACTATCAAAGCAGATACGGTTTATTAACACAGACTTAAGTACAAGAAAAAGCTGCTCATTGGGTTTGGAATGATAAAAAAAAAAAATGAGATGCATTTTTAGATGCTAGTGGATCATTTTTAGCACTTTCCTACCCTCCCATAGGCAGCAAGACAACTAAAACATGGCCAAGAAAGGTAGTAAGTACATCAGTAAAATAGTCCATGTGACATCAGTGGTTCAGCCGTAACATTACTAAACTACTAGAATACTCATTGTGTGCAAATAAAATAAAAATACCTATTCAATAACCTCTTCCATGTCAGTCTTAGACACACATTCTCAAGAGTAACATGAGTACTCTCATTAATGTTTATGGTGTGTCAGGTTCAGAAAGCTCTTAGATTTTATCAAAAACAACTTCATTTGTGTTCTGAAAATAAACAAAGGTCTTGCAGGTTTGGAACTACATGAGGGTGAGAAATTAATGACAGAATTTTCATTTTAGGGTGAACTTTCTTGAATTTTTCCTTTGATAGGACACCTTGTGAATTTGAGTGGAATGGACTTGCATCTACTAAAACACACCAAAACACCACCTGATTAAAAATAAAAGGGCAAAAAAGGAGAACAATATTACTAGGAAAAGATATGGCTGCATTTGAGCAGAGATAGAGTGTTTTAACAGACACGTCTGCTTTCTCTCTTTGTTTAGCTTCAAGACAGTCCAAAGGAGCCTCCACCCAAGAGCAAAGAGACCAAGTCCTCTATTATTTTACCATTGTTTGCAGAGGTAAGAATTTAATCCAGATGAACCTTTCAACTTGTATATTATGCATTTGCTGATGATGAGTTGAACTTTGCAGTTCACAAATGAACAAACAATGCTGGATGTATTCAAATCACAGGATGGATGTGCTTGTTCTTTTGTCAGCTGAAGCAGAAGCGAGGTGTTTATAAGCCGGCGGTGTTAGAGGAGCTGAAGCAGGCCATGCTCCTGGCTGAAGAGGCATGTCCCGGGATCACAGACTCGATGGTGACGGGGGTGGTTCTGAGGTTAAAGAGGTATTTACAGCACCTTACCGGCTGTGCTCAATACGTGTTGGTGCCAGTCTGATGTGTGTTTTCTGCCTCGCAGGTTTTCGTCTCAACACTGACTGATCCTCAGTGCCTCTACATGAAGGACTCTTTCTCTGTGGGTGTCTGTATTATGTATTTTCTGCTGTTTTCCCCAGTTACTTGCTGTCTGTACATAAGTGTAGAATGTGGACTAGATTTAAGGACCCCATCAAATCATTTAAAAATGTAATTCTGTCATTCAAAATTCAACCTCTTTAAGAGAAATTATATTAAAAAAATTGATCTCAAGAGGTCTGTGTATTTGAGCTTTTTATTTTTTGTTCTACAGAGCTGCATTTGTGTAATAATACTTTTGCCAGTATTGCTGTTAAAGAGTTTGAAAAAAGACTGTAATATTAAAATCATTTATCCATTTTTTGCCTTTTAACATGTTTGTAATTCTTTGGTGATTTTTCCATACCTGTACAAGGCTTATTTCTACTCTACGCTCAGGCTAGCCACAGCAATAAAAATAGTTTTTTTGCTTGTATCATTTTAGCATGATGTTAACATACACATAAGGCACATTCCTTAGATTTAGAAAGAGGGCTATGGTCTTCATTCTTGTGGTCATGTTCCCAATGGGAACATTTAACTTGTTCATGTTACGTTACAGCCAACATAGATTTTTAAAGGGGTCATAAGATGCGATTTTGTTACGAGATGGTTTCAAAACCAAAGATTCTTTATAAAAATTATGACTTGTCCACACCCCCCTAAAACGACTTTAAACACACCTCCACTTTTCTACGTCACAGAGTAGGTTTATTTCAAACACCACCCAAATATTTATGTTCTCCACGTTCTGGAGACGCTGTGTGTCGTTGTGAAAGTCAGACTACTTTGTTTGTGCTTCCAAAAGAGGACACGACTAGAAATCAGCGTTAAGTTGTGTTTCCAACACTGTTCCAGAAGAGTTGAACACAAATTTTAGAGAGTGTTCAGCACATTTACGGAGGACTGATTCCTGAAGCTGACAGAGCAGTCTATGCTGGCTGTGCACAGAGACTAGAA
>JAUMHP010000057.1:2120857-2138032 GCA_032361065.1 Enteromius trimaculatus
AACAAGCTGCTGCTTACTATTCAGACGGGAGTTTTGAGCAGTGAAGGGGTGTTTCTCCGATCACGAATGCAGACATGGTGTTTACGAGGTGTTTACAATGGTGTAAAAAGACAGAACTAAGTCATGATAATCAGTAATTGTGTCTCCACTGGATGTAATGTATGTAATGCATTTCTGTCACATGCTTGAGGTATTCGGCCAATCAGAGTGCAGTGGATAGCTGGCCAATCAGAGCACACCTCGCTTTTTTTTTTTTAAACAATGAGCTTTCTACAAAAAATCTAACTGAGAAAAAACAAAATAGTACAGTATGTGCCAAATAATGTTTTTTGCACCTTAAACCACATAAACTCATTGCATTACACCAAAGACACAAAATACATCATATGACCCCTTTAAAGCTGCCATGTCATTTTGAAACCACTAGAAACCAAATGCAAATTCTGCCCCCAGTCTGCCAATGGTTGCCGATAGCCTACAACTGACTCTTAGTTGAGTCTGTGTAAACCGGACCAGGAGAAAGTGTTTCAACATATTAACTAGTAAAAATAGACTTGCACTCGATTCATTTACTAACTGCTTTTTTGTTTTCTTAAAAAAACAAAAAAGCTTTAATGCCAATATGTGTAAAAATAACACACTTTAGCTTTAAATGATCTCATTGTGTCAAATCCATTACATCATTTAGCTGTAAACCGTTTTTGTTGTCCTTCCTGTATCTGTGATGTTTCAGAATTACAGCATGCCTGATTGCACCTGGATGATAGCAGCATTTTAATGTGTTACGTAACAGAAGAGCCTATGGGATTATAGGACTATAAATCTGTGCTAAAGTTCAATTCAGACTAATGTACAACTCAGAGATCACTGCCATCATCAGCCTTTCCAGGAAACACCTGCTGCTCAAAGCCGATTGGTCCAGAAGGCAGTCGAACAGTCGAACCAATCCAAACAACTCTAACAATCCAACAAATTCACACAATTTTAATTCTTACATCCAAAAACAAGATCAAAATTTGTCACTCTATATACAGATATTACATACAATGTTTATACACATATTACATAATTTTTACACAAGAAAAATATACATAAAAATGTAAACTTTTGTATACAAAAAAATACCTTAGACAAATTAAAGACCAATAACAAAAGGTGACTAGATTATCCTATGAGTTGTTTTTTTTAAACAGTTCTACAGTACATTCAGTGAGTATAGGAATCAGTCAGCCATCTTAACGCAGAGTGCAAGCGACTTTTGTCTGGGGACTTCTCTGTGCAGCGGACCTGCGGTCATTCACACAGGACACACAGTAGTAACACAGTAAAAACTTGGACTGCACACAACATTTCAGCTTGTTAGAGGAACAAAAAATGCTTTTGCCAGAGCTGATGAACATCATTTGGGAGAATAAACAAAGAAGACTTGTTCACACGTAGCAGGCTTTTACACGAGTGACTGAAAAGTCATTCAGAACCTGTGGAACACAGCTGACCACAGGAGCTTTGAGGGTGATGAAAACCAACAATGTTTTGTCACTACAAACAAATCTTGAGATTGCCTTACTTCAAATGGCTGTGATCATTCTGACACACAAATGATCTCTTTCACAAAACCAATGCGTGTAAATCATGATGAAACCATTATAACGTACGCTTTCAATACAGTGCCACAGCTTGTACAGGAACGGTTCTATGAATGGTTGAATCTGCGCAGTTTCAACGCAACAACTTAAAATGGTTTCACAACATTACGTAACAACTGTTCCATTCAATGTGACAGTTCCTGCAAAACCGTTCTTGCGGAAACTCACTCGTTTTTAGACATTTTTAAATGTAATTACGTAAAAATGGCTTTTTAAATGATTTACACAATATTCCTTCTCATGGTTTTTCATGAACGAACCTCATTAGTACTAGTGACACTGGATTAGAGTAAGTGTGCATAAGGGTCTTTCAGCGACCACTGACCGTTATTTTTTTAATAGCTATCAAAAATACTGTTCCACATGATCACAGTCTCCTCGTCCAAAGAAATGACACAGATACACAACATCAATCAATAAAAAATGATTAATCACGAGAATTTTGATAGCCATTAAAACTACCAAACATTATGCCACTAAATGCTTCGGTTCCACCAAGTACATTGCAAATGACTAGTTCTCTTTAAAATTTCATATTTATTTTTCGCCACTCAATTAAACCAATAAAACCCAATCTAGAGGATTCTATTCTATAAATATATTTAATACTTAATATATAAGATAATCGTTCAGTGTCTAAAATCTACCAAAAACCTTGGTTGTACGGTCTTAAGTTCAAAAGAGAAAGCGAAATCTGCAGGGAACATTGGTCCCACGTGGCATAAGGCTGACTGACGGTGACTAAAAATGGCTGAGTTTGAACCTGACACTTCTGTGGAAGTCTGGAGAAGAACCATCAGGTTGCACAAACCATTCTCCATAGAAATTGCACCAAATGTCCACAAAACGAACGCAGGGTTATTTCAGTTGACATCAACTCTCCCGCCTCCCATTCCTTCCATCTGTCAGCTCGACTGTACTCAGAAACCTCGCCACCAAGGGCTCTTGTATTAGAAAGACATAACTTGAGGTCCTAAACTGATTAAGCACCATGAAGAACAACAAACATTAGAACCCATGTATTTGGCAAAATAAGTGTCATTGTTCTGTGTACTCTTCGCTGAGAGAGTTCCATTGTCAGGGTTTCTACAAGATTAGCAAAGGTGAGATCCTTGCCGTCAACCAAACAGTTTAGCCATAAATGAAAAACCGTTTAAGAAGAATGAGATCCAGCTGATCCAGCCGGAGAGCCGCACCGGACGACTGGTATGAGAGACTGCTGAGGAGATTATTGCTTTACTTTACCTTGTGATGTGAGCGGTCCAGGCCTGGTCCACTGAGCATGTGCAAAGACCCATCAATGAATCATGCTGTCCAGTCATACAGATTTGTGTCCTGATTACAAGTCGTATGGTGGATTCTCTCAAGAGCACATTTAAGTGTAGACCGGTCTAGTTATATAAAGACAGACTGCTGAACGACAGGAGCGTTGCTGGTTGTGCTGGAGTTCATTCTGGGCTACTGTCTGAAAGTTGTACAACTTCAGTGCCGCTATGACATTAATGATTTTATACTTGGTATGCCTCTTTGGTGATCCAATCACACTTTCAGAGATGCCACTATACTACAATTCCTGTACCATATTCTCATCTAATGCTGCAATTCTGCAAGCTGACCTCATCGCAACCTGATTTTCTTTATTGTGATGTATATATGCCAAAAAATGTAGAGCGAGACTTTATTTCGTCCATCAGAAACTAATGATGATGTCGATGTTGTGGTGA
This sequence comes from Enteromius trimaculatus, assembly GCA_032361065.1. NCBI lineage: Eukaryota > Metazoa > Chordata > Actinopteri > Cypriniformes > Cyprinidae > Enteromius > Enteromius trimaculatus. The sequence continues at coordinate 2,124,228 of JAUMHP010000057.1, forward strand.
TAAGGTCAAAGGAAACGCACATTAACAAATTGTGTAAATGATCCTTTCTCAGCTGATGACTTGTGATCAGATTACCAGAGACTGATGCTAATACCAAGTATAAACAAGAGTCTTGGCCTGCCCTTTCTCCAGCCAACAAACACCAGCATGTTCCTCTCATAAGGACTCACTGGACACAAGGCAACCAACAACCTGCTACTCTTGTATGAGGAATATTATACTAATGGAATAAGTAATGTGACAAGAATATGATCCACTGGCCTGCGTACAACAGACCATCAACCCTTTTCCACTGACATGATGCTGGTGCGTTTCCAATTAAACTTCTAAACCTGCCGGTCTAGAGTCACAGGAAGGTAAAAATAAAGCGTAAAAATATTATGTTGCACTCAATTAATAATCGTGCAGCACAACTTCTCCAGCAACATTATTGTCCCTGTCGGTCTGAAACAATGATTTATTTCACGTATGTGTAATTCATGATTGTTCTTATGATAATTCATATAAAAAGAAGTTCTCAAAAACTGGAATAAACTAAGAGTGTAATGCGCATGATTAGGTAAATATAGTAGATCATCGATTGGCTCTCAAGAAATGTGAGTCAGCTCTGAGACAGCTCCACGGATCACTGGCTCCTGCACTAGCACCATTTAGTGGAAAGGGGGCATATTGAGGGTAGAACATAACTCTTGGATCGCGACAATAACAAGCAGAGATACGTGTACAGAAAGACTCAAATCTGTTGATCTATGGTTGGTGATGGAAATTCAAGAGTTAGTTCACCCAAAACAGAAACCCTTAAAGCCATAGTTTCTTCCAAGGAACACAAAAGGAGATGTTTTAAGAACATTTAGACAGCTCTTCATGCAATTAACATAAATTGACATAAAAGCGGCAATAAAAAATATCCATGATTTGTACACTATTTTCCCAAAAGATCTGGATTCTTCCTCTGCTATTCACTGTGGCACAATAGTCTGTTCATCATAGTTTTATGCTACGACTTCAAAAGTGCAACTACTGCTCAGCCATTTTTCTTTTTACTGTGCCAAATAACCATTAATTTGAATTAAAATGTTTAATAAAAGTATGTCTTAGTGTGAACAGGCCTTTACTTAAAGTCTCGGAGTTGTCAAAAGCTGTGTGTGAACAGGCACATGTCAAATATGTTATACACCAGTTTAAAAGTGTAGAAATTTAGAGTGCCTTTTTGGAACTTGACAGCCCTTGTTCACTACTTAATCTTATTTTAAAGAGCAGGAAGGGAACATTGCTCAAAACGTCTCCTTTTTTGTTCCAAGGAGGGTGAGTAAATGATGACAGTTTTCATTTTAGAGCGAACTAACCCTTTAAATTGTAATGGGGTGGTCTCTCTAAACCAGACTCAGTTGCTCTGTTGGAACGGGGGAGTGGCAGCAGTGGCACTAGTGATGCTAAAGCCTGTAGGTGGCGCTGTCGAGCTATGGCTGGGCTGCAGGTCTTTGGGGATCCCACTGTGGGAAGCCAGTTGGTGGCCGAAGGCTGCACTAAACTGTGGGAGCTGTAGTTTAGGTTGGGTGAGGGTGAGAAGGTCCCGTGAAGAGGGTGAGGATGAGGGCGAGATCAGGCCGGTCAGGCCCGAATGGGGTAGAGCGGAGAGAGCAGCGGTGGGCTGCAGGACTGTGGAGTGGGATGTGGAGGGCGGGGTCGACAGAGCGGTGGAGAGCAGGTGAGTTTCAGCAGTGAGGAGGTTACCAAACTGTGCCGGGTCTGTGAGTGAAAGCGGGAGGTTATTCCAGGAGGTGCGCGGAGGTCCGGGAGCTCCGCTCAAAGGCACCTCCAGCAAGAGAGGCGGGTCGGTTTGATAAGGGGCACCATGTGGGGGTGAGATGTGATCCCTGTAGGGCGATGGGACATGCTCGCTGCTGTAATGACTACCCGGTGGGGAAGAGTCCGGTTTGGGAGCTCGGGAAAACGTTTGTTGTGTTAACCCACCACTGGGGTTTGTAGAGGGTGCTGTGGCGCTGCTCTGGGTCGGCTGGGGAGAAGGGGGTGTTGGGAAATGATGGTCTGTCGGGGCGTGGAGGAGGTTCCCCTCCAGCTCTAGATTGGGAAAAGTCTCAGAAGCCATTCGGCCGTTTAAAAGGTCTCCGATGCCAGTCGCTGTGACCCCTGATCCCGAGAACACAGTCATGGTTCGGTGGTCTACTCCGTCTGCTGGGGTCAGTTCGCCCATTGAGGACAAACAGACCAAGGAGTCGGGATACGACCCCATGGCCTGCAGGGCTCTGACCAGCTCCTCTGCCTCCTCTGTGGTGGGCAACAACTCTCCATTCTTACCTGGATATACAAAGACAAGTCAGACAATGTGCAATCCAACCAACAGGCAAGAAGATTTGAAAGCAGAAGAAAACATTGATTGGCAAATGCTAGTCTTTGTGATTTCCTGCTGGCCCAAATCAAAAGGCTTCTCTAGAGCGTTTTTCCTATTATGTTGGTAAATAATCAGATGTGAACATACCCTCAAATAGGTCGAAATCCTGAAGATCATCTGGGAGTCTGGGCAGCACATCAGAGAAATCTTCCTGATTCAGCTCAAGATCATTGGGAATGTCAGGCATTTCGTTTGTAATGTCGTCAGGAAGCTCGTCTGCGCTGAGTTCAGGGGTCGACGGACTCCTGCTAGAGCGACAGGCAGAGAATGAGTGCCAGCTAGACTTAATTTGAATAAAGTCAAGAAACATACTCTAAGAAGTACATTAATATGAATGGTTGGCCAACACATTACAAGCACAGATCCTCTTGTGTTGTTGCTGTGGCAGTAACCTAGGTACTTCGAGAGGTTGAGTCCCCTTCATGCCTTTTGTTAAACAGGAAGCGCTGCATTGCAGGTAGCTAGCTATCAACATACCAACAGATCGTCTTACATTAACTAACTTCCTCAGCAGGATACTGTTACTCTTTGATGACAGAAGTTGTCCTACTCTATTGGTTGTTACTGTATCCGTGTGGCAATACAAACATGTATTAGGCTTGCACCAGCCCCCACTTTTTCTTATATGTATATATAGTAATAAAATAATTTGGTTCGGTGAAGGAACTGACAATTCAATCTGAACATGGCAGAGCACTGAATGAACTACAGTAGCGCACAGATCACGTGAGGAGAGTCAGTCGAGCATAAACAAGACAAGACGATGACGGAAGTGTTTCAAAAAGAAGCGCAAAAAGACCCTTTTAAAAGTTAAGTGACCATAGATTTTTGTTGTTGTTGTAAAAAAAACAACCATTAGTTTCTCATTTATTTAGTTCCCAGGTTTTGGCTGATTTTTGTTTTATTTAAACTGTATTTTTGTTCATTATTTGACATCAAATTGTATGCAGTCCGTGCCTCTATATTTTCATACTTTTTTTGCTAATAAATGCTATACATTTCATAATTGTTTGCTCCTCATTCTTTAATGATTTTTAGTTTTGTACACCTATTTAAACTTTGTGTAAGTTATTGTTATTTTATATTAGGCATAGCATGTCGATGTTTCCCACAGACTTGCACCTTATTTGTGGAGATATATATGTGAAGTCATTCTCTGCCAGCAGGAGGCTGTTGTTGTGATAAAGATTAGGTTTACCCCGTAACACTGTACACAAAGCAGCGCTCCGCTCACAAACGCTGCTTTATCAGACATTACACACAAGATTAAATGTAAATTACATCAAAACATTTCTGAAGACAGTTCCTTTCCTTCAGAAATACAGAAAAAAACACAAAAAAACTTTCTCTCCGTCACAAACATAGCATGTATTTGTTAGTTTTGTTAGTATTTGAAACTGGACTTGGTCTCAAGACTATATTATGGTCTCCGCAAAGGATACATTTAGTGATCTATGCCTGTCCTGGAGATATACCTACCTACCTGTTCAATTCCAACCCTGCTCCAGCACACCTGTTATATTATCTGACATTTTAAAAAAAATTTGCTGGACTTATAATCAGGGGTTTAAACTACCTTATTTGCACAGTATGGATCCTTCAAAACCTCTTATAGTCTCAGTCTATAATACAGTTAGGTAACATTGCTCAGGGGCGAAGCCAGAAATGTTTAAGTGGGTGGGTCTACAAAAAACTGGGTGGGCCGATAATTTTATTTATTTTTTTTTACTAATAGTTTACATTAAGAGTCAAAAGATAATTAAAAGCAGAGTATCTCAAAATTTGAGTCTGAGTTAACACAGAGTCCGCCTTTTTTCCTTTTCTTCCAAAACCGCCTGTAGCCTACTGTTCCTATCAGAACAGCCCAGTTTTGTGTGTAATAACAACATTTTGTTTAGTTTTATCATCAGGTTAATATAGAAAAACGTTTAGAATATTTTTTTTTTGTAAAATATAATTTTTGGATTTTTAAAGAAATTATTAGACAAAATAGAACGATAAATGTAAGAGTAATTATTTGGAACTTTTACCGTTTTTTTTTGAGTGTGAACTGACAATATCAACAAATTGTTGTAATTTTTTAAAATAAGAAAAATAAACATGATGCTGAGCACTTATAAAAAAATAAACCGAAACTCAGCGAAAAAGACATGATAAATATATCTATAGAAAGAAGTAACTGTAATCAAATCACCTAAAAATTAATAGTAATCCCTTATGTCCCTTTTTCAGGAGAGGATAAATAATTTAATTACAGTAAAAGTACAGTACAGTAACACATTACTTAGTTACGTGTTACACCCAAAACTGCTCACAGGCATGAGAAAATCAAAAAGAAGACCAATCACCACAGATTAGCGTCACGCAAAGGAGTGGGAAATTACTCAATGAATGAATCTTTAAGCAAAAGGATAAAAAAAAATTAAAAGGCATATTATAAGGCATATTATAAGACAAAGAAAGTGTTTTTGACCTTGCATGCATGTCAACCCGTTGTTGGGCACTCTCAAAACCAAAATATGAACCTTTCATAATCCATAAAATGGGCACATTATTACTATAAAGTTCCTTTAAAACAATCTGTATTGTATAAAGCACCATATAAATAAACGTGGCTTACACTAAAATGAGCTAGCTTGACAGCAAACACAGATGTGTAAGGACACATTCTGAACATGAAACAAGACTGTGATGATTTGAAAGCAGGAAACACACCTGACATGGGCGTGCTGAGTGGGCAGTGAGAGGGAGGGCATTAGCAAGTTGCCCTGTGGCACAGCGGGAGGAATGGGCTTCTGCGGTCTGCGCGGACCTCGTCGTCTTTTCTTTTTGTGTTTTTTGGTCAGTGCAGGCGGCTTGGTCTTCTTACGTGGGCGCCGCAGCTGCTGACTGCGTCTGTTGCAATCCCCACGCAGGAAATTATCCTGCCACACACACACACACACACAACTTACAAACAGTGCCATACTGTGTAAACACGTCCCTTTTAAAAGGGTCACATGACGCGATTCCAAGTTGTACTTTCTCTTTGAAATGTGTTAAGAGCTGTTAGAGCAGAGATACGATCCCTGAAGTTGCAAAGATTAATGATTCAAAGCCAAAGAGATTTTCTTTATAAATGTTATCACTTGTCCACACCCTCCTAAAACGATTCATTTAAACGCTTTTCTACGTCACAGAGTGGCACCACCCAAATGTTCACAAATGTAGTGTTGCTGCAGGCGCCATGTTCTGGAGACGCTGTGTGTCGTTGTGAAAGTCAAACTACTTTGTTTGTGCTTCCAAAAGAGGACACGACTAGAAATCAGTGTTAAGTTGTGTTTCCAACACTGTTGCACAGAGACTAGAAAGAGAGGCAAGAACAGTCTGCTGCTGACCACTCACAACCTTTAAGATAGTGAGCTTTTCTTATGAAAAGAAGCTGCTGCTTACTATTCAGACGGGAGTTTTGAGTAGTGAAGGGTTGTTTCTCCGATCACGAATGCAGACATGCTGTTATGTTTACGAGGCGTGATGGTGTAAAAACACAGAACTAAGTCATGATAATCAGTAATTATGTCTCACTGGATCAACAAATGTGTTGTTTGTGTGTTTTAAAATGTGTTTTATTGTTTTGCACTGGATAGCTGGCCAATCAGAGCACACCTCACTTTTTTTGAACAATGAGCTTTGTACGAATCTAACCGTTTCAGGAGGTGGGGCTTAGAGGAGAAACAAAAATTTTTTTTTTTAACTTAAACCACAAAATAATGTTCTTTTTAGTGACATCATCTGACCCCTTTAAGGTCATGAAGATAAGCTGTATGGTTTCTCACCATTTTCTTGGCATGTTCGTCACAAAGAGGTGTCTGGTGAGTGATGTCAAACACAGGAACAGAGCACTGTTGTCCATCAGCGAACCGTGCCGTGCAACTGGAGAACAGCTGCTGAGAGCGATTCAACAAGATATCTGCATCAACGTGCTGTCAAGAACATAACACACTGGCATCTGACAGCTGCACGGAGGTGTTGCTTGTGACTTGGCCATTGCTCACAGCGACAGCTCATCGTTTCATCACTAACATCTGGTCATTTTGCTTAAAGGATACGTTGAAAACAGTGACGTGAAAATGGCAAAGCAATATTGCTGCAGCTTTGACCCTTCGCATTTTCTGTACACATTGTCCTTTCATACTTCTGTGGTACTGGAGACCTTGAGCTGAAAAAATATAATCATTTATAGAGACATAAAAAAAACCCCACACAGCCCTGAAATGCAATCCTCGCAAACATGTCATGTTCCACACACCAGGTCGAGGTCTGGGAGCTCTTGCTGAGTTTCTGAATGAGCTGTGCAGTGCAGTCGGGGTCTTTGCTTGCAGCATGGAGCAGAGCTTTCCGGAAGGCATATCGGTATCTGCTCTGACGGGTGGTGGCCCTGTCCTGCCGGCACAGGTGTTTATACCTCTCCTGTAGGTATGTACATAACTGTGCCAGACGAGCCCGTCTGGAAAGCGGCTTTTCATTGGAGGAGCTGAAGCGTACAAATAATACAAATCAGTCTGGATAATAACATGCTTGTTATTCTCTAAAACTTGAACCTTGATCAATACTCTCATTAATAGTAAATGGCTTAATATTTAGCCTCTCAGAAGTTGTGAAGAGTGAATTTCTTACCTTTGAAGGGAGCTTCTTTCCTGAAGTCTCCAGGCCTGAGGCAATAAAGGAACAAGCTCCTCTGAATCTTCATCATCTGTACTGTCCTCAGACCAGTCTAGCCCTATGAAAACACACGTACATATTAGATCAGATATCATGGTTTTATACACAAACACACGTGTGGACATTGTATATTGTTACATAAAATATTACTAATATTTAAAATCAAGTGTTTTGTATTTGGTATATTTAAAATGTTTTTAAATATATATATATATATTCTAATATACTGATTTGCTTGTCCAGAAACATTTAATATTTTACTGGATTTCTCATGACTTTTTTTTAGAATGTTATTGAAAATGGAAAGTTAAAATGTATTGTATTTGTAACTTTATAAATATTTTTACAGTCCCTTTTTATCAATTTAATATAATCTCTGCTAACCACAACGTTTGTGTGTTTGCAAATATACACATATACACAAAAGTGATTTTATATATATATATATATATATATATATAGAAAGCACATTAACTGCAATTAAACTGTTAACTTTTAAGATTAATCTGTTAAGATTTAAGATATAAGTACATTTTGGGAGAAAAAAGTAAAAATGTGAAATAATGTTCCACTGTCATTCAGTGTAGCACTATATATATATTCTGAGATGTGTGTATTAAAACATACAAAATAAAAATGAGCATACTAAATTTCAGAAAGAAAATAAATCTTGCTGACAAATGGCCAAAACGGTGACACTGGCAATGATTAAAAATGTAAAATTACAAGTAAGAAGTATCTGGGGTAAAACTAGTTAGCGTTTTAACATGTAGTAAACTGATTTATGTGTCATACGTTTTCAGTAAATCACAGTAAAAACTATTTATGAGATTTTTATTTCGCACAGTATTTAACCATTAAGCTTTTCAGAAACCTGCCGAATAATTTTTACGCCCCTTTGCAACCCTGGATTTTAAGTTGCATTGTGCAGAACAGTACTGTTAAGTTGTAACAATTTACCAAGATGCGGGAACAGGTCTCCGTGTTCTCTCTGTCTCTGAACGTAGAGCTGCACAAGGTGCTGTAGTCTGAGCAGGCAGACCGGGGGTGCTGTGAAGGCAGTGGGGCGCATGGCCACGGCGCGGGGCGGTGGGCAGTCCTGGGCAGCAGGTGGGCGAGGGGAAACAGCAGGGACAGGTTTCCGGCTAACAGGCTGGTTCTGAACCCCAGCTGACGGGAGAAGACAAGTTAAACTAGAAGGCCCGGTCTGAGGTGGAGCTGGCTTGCATAGCAGAGTCTGCACTGCCCCGTGCTGGGCGTAAGTGGGCCGATCTGTATGTTGAGGGGGCTGAGGCGGTGGTGGAGCCGGTGGTGGCGGTGGTTGTGGTAAGTGTGGGGAGGCTGGAAGTGTGCAGGGTTCAGTAATGGCGCTAAAGTGCTCGACGTCTGGCTGACGGTGCTCTGGGTCCCGGGCGGTCACCCTCAGACCAATCACTGGCCTGCTGGGCAGCTTCCTCTTGCTGGAGCCCTTCTGCACCACGCTTTCTTCTCCGTCCGTGTCCTCCTCATAGAAGGTAAAGGGGTCGAGGAGGTCGGAGTCCGAGAGAGGCATCGGGGTCAGACGGGAGCAGGGCGGAGACGGAGGGAGGCCATCCAGCCCATTAGTGTCTCTCAGAGCCAGAGAGGGAACGGTGATGTTCAGAGCCACAGACTCCACGTGAGCACGGGCACGGACCTCCTCCAGAGCATCCTGCTTCTTCTTACGCTCTTTCTTCGGGATGAAGCCAAGCACCTGTAGGTGGCTGTTACAGTATCTGCCCAGATCACACAAAGCACATTTTAACCATCAAAAGCCTCCACACGATTACTGGAGAAGCGCATATTATAGGGCTTTATTTCATAAAATATAGACTTGTATGTTATATTGCTATAAGGCATAGGTTTCAATGTAAATCACAAATACGAACGCACTGTAAAGTAAATGTTTTATCCCACGTACAGGCTATTCGTCATTTTATACTACAGCAGCAAATTTGTTTCTTCAACTTTTATTGATGCAGAAAACTGGGGAGCTTTTAAGATTATGTGACAACAAGCTGACAAACACATCTCATTAATAATCTAACCAAATATTGCAATCCTCAAACCACAAAAATGAAGAATTATGGAAATGCAAATCATGCAATTATGTTATAATTAGGCAGAACTTTGAGTCTGCTTCAAATTGTCATGGAAATACACATTTCCAAAGAAACGTGCAGTACTGTGCAGTGATTTTACCACAGATAAGGTTAACTGCTCTTCAGATTTACCATTAAAGGAAAACAAGTGTGCACACTAAACACTCAACTAAGAGTGTACAAACCATGACCCCCTGTAAGCCTCTAATCTGCTGGACTCCCTCTCATCTTACCTTCGCTCTTCTGCTTTGGGGATTGGGTTGGTGCATCGCTGACTGTTATACTTGGCCACATATTCGCACTGTTTGAACGGAGCGGTTTTGTCCTCAAGAACATGCCGAATGCAGAAGGCGTATCCGTTCAACCGGCGCTGCTTGCAGAGTTTGGGGCTGTAGGAGCACAGCGGCTTATTATCCACCTCTGAGAAATGGATGTGTTTACCTTCGTACATCACGTGACTCTGGTCCCTGAGAACATCAGCTGATCCGAGACAGAAAAGAGTGTGCATTACACCACATTAAACCCACAGCATGCTTTTAATACATCAATGCAAAATGTATGTCACGTCAATCCTAAAATGTCATGTAATAACCATTACATTAGGTGTTATATGCTTTTTATTCACGACGTGCAATAAAACGCTGACAATATAATGGTTAGCTCTTGTGTTTTGGTTTAATATTTGAAATAAATGCAACCCAGAGACACAGCTAGTTGGTGTGGTTATAGGTTAACTACAAAGATCTCAACAAAGAGACTAGTGCAACCAAAACAAACAAGCATGTGACATAGCTATAAAAGTGATGAATATTATATCCTCAGCTGGTTTTGACATAACTGCGTTTTAGTTAACAGAAATTAAATTATGTGGTTTTGAGATGAATAATGAAGAAATGGCTTAGGTAAAAAAGCAAACCTCAGTGAATATAATACATATTACATACACTAAATTGTTAGCAAATTAATGTATGAGATCATATAACTGACAAGTCAAGATCCCTGACAAAGAAAACCACGGAAATACTATGATATATATATAAAAAAAAAAAAAACACAGAACTTTTTGGTTTTATTTTGACACCGATTTAATGAACTTAAACGCTTCCACAGATATTATAACGATATCCACATAATCTTTTCTTGAACCTCATACTTTACAAATAATCAGTTTCGTTAAATAAATATCGCTGTCATCAAATCGATTTGCTAAATAACTCCTAAAACATTACATACAAACATATTCAATCGGTATTTTAACTATTTTGAAAGCGTTAAAGCAAATGTATATTATTATAACTTTAAAACTTAGTTTCAGCCCCTGGTTGTCAAAATCACACATTATTTTGATATCTCACTCGTTAGCTACAATGCTAAAAACAAACCCAGGAAACAGAAACACTGCCGTGATACTGCGCTAATGTAAAAGTTAAAATGCTAAAAATAGAAAAATAAGCTCATGCATGTGCGAATTATGTTATTAGATTTTATCAAATACGTGAAGTTTGTACATATTAATCGCACTGAATGTGGCTATAAACAATGGCGGATGCGGCCCGTTAAATCAGGCCGAAAGAGCGGCTCGCTGCAACCGATTAAGCGTTAATAGTAGTTTAATTTTTAGATACTTTTGCAAATTAATCTCTTTAAAATTGATACAATAATTACAGCCTCTGATTAATTAGAATTAGCGACTTCAACATGATACGGTTTGCTGAATATCCATTTTCAAGTCAATGTAAACATTGGCCTACAGTAGCTGACAAGCCTCGGTGTTCGTGTAGCGCGGTGAGGGGGTTACAGCGGCCATGAGTCGGATAGAGCAGTAATCGAGTCCGCTTACCTGCAGTGGGTTCAGTCTCTACGGGGTCTCACTCCGGACAGACTGTACAAACGCCACAGATCATCAACTGCACCGAATATTCATCGGAATTTCTTATGCTACGTAATTTTATTCCCCGTTGAGGTGGTGAACCGTTAAACCGATCACTAATGTACTTTCAATATTATGTTATCGTCTGCTCTGAACAGATCTGCGGGGGTTTAGAGTTCAGAGCTCGGCAGACTCACAGCACCACTACCGGCGCTGCGGGGACATGACAACTGCTCCACTACCATAATCAACTACAACACCCCACACAACAAACCTAATAACAGAATAAACTACAACACACCACACAACAAACCTAATAACATAATAAACTAGATAGTAAAGTTTGTAGGCAAACTTTAAGTTGGCTTGAAAACGCATAGCTAGAAAGTTTAAAGTATTTTATAGAAATCATGCTAAGTAACATGAGTTTAAAAAGTTTGAAAAGTTTAAGTTTGAGTTAGAAAGTTAGAAATAGTAAGATTATTAAGTCAGATTATAGATAGACAGATGATTAGCAAGTTAGCAGTATATTGCTAGCATGTGGCTAGCATGATTAGCAAGTTACTAGCATGTTTCTAGCATGAGAGGCATGTCGCTAGCATGCTTCTAGCATTATTAGCAAGTTATCAGCATGTTGCTAGCATGTTTATAAGTCAAGTCAAGTCACTTTTATTTATATAGCGCTTTTAACAATACAGATTGTAGCAAAGCACTGAACATTATCAGCAATTATAACATAATTAACAAGTTAATAGCATGATTAGCATGTTGCTAAGATGTTTCTAGCATTATTAGAATGTAACTAGCATGATTGACAAGTTAGTAGCATGCTGCTAGCATGTTTCTTGCACGATTAGCATGTCACTAGCATGTTGCTAGCATAATTAGCATGTTACTAGCATATTGATAGCATTATTAGCAAGTTACTAGCATGTCATTACCATGACTAGCAAGTAAATAGCATGTTGCTAGCATGTTTCTAGCGTTATTAGCTTGTAACTAGCATGATTGGCAAGTTAGTAGCATGCTGCTAGCATGTTTATAGCATGATTAGCATGTTACTACCATATAGCTTGCATTAATAGCAAGTTACTAGCATGTTTCTAGCATGACTAGCAAGTTACCAGCATGTTGCCAGCATGTTTTCACCATGATAAGCAAGTTACTAGCATGATTAGCAAGTTACTAGCATGCTGCTAGCATGTTTCTAGCATGATTGGCAAGTTACTAGCATGTTAATAGCATGGTTAACATGATGTTAACATATTTTCAGCAAGATAAGCAAGTTACTAGCATGATTACCATGTTACTAGCATGTTTTTAACATGATTAGCAAGGTTATTAGCATGTTGCTAGCATGTTTCTAGCATTGTCACTACCCGATCCGTACCGGAAACCCGATTTGTACTGCGCATGTGCGGAAATGCGCCAACTTCCGGTCTGGAGTATGATGAAACACTTACGGCAGTTCCGCGTATATATAAATAAATAAATAAATAAATAAATAAATAAATAAAAATTAACATTTTGCAAACAGCATCTGACTTTACAAAACAAATTAAGGAAAAGTGTCAATTGTAACCGACTAAAACAATCTATTGCGAGGGATTAAGTGTATTTTGAATAAAAAATGTGTAAGTTAAACATGAAATAAATGAATAAATAATTATTAAAATAAAATAAAAACAAAATAGTGATACAAATAAAGTTATATATATATATATATATACAGTATATATATATATATATATATATAATACTGGTGTCTTAATACTAATTAACCATAACAGAATTATTAGTAAAATAAATGTTTTTTGTTAATTTAATCAATATAATTTAATTGATATACTCTGAGTAATTAGGCACAATAACATTATATAAAATTTAATATACAGATAAAATTTAGTTTACATTTGCCAGACCTCATTTGGTTAATCCAGATGTGTATATAAATGTTTTAGTTATCTAAAGATATGTTCTACTTAATTCAGCATGCTTTATAAAAATGTTTGCATTTAGGAAACACACAAGATACTTATTCATACAATTTATTTAATCAAATTATTTCCTTCCATCCTTTATTCATGTTCTACTTAACTGTTCTACTTATTTCACAAATGTCACCTGGAAGCAACAAAACAAAACACAATATTCATTTATTTACAATTTCTGACTGAGGAACATGGTGTTGACCTTCAGGCCTTGTTCATCGACACAGTATGACAGAAATGTTTCCATGTCACACTGAGACTGAAAAATAAACAAAAAGGCATCCTTTTCCTCAGGGAATTCACTCCCCTGGGCCTTCCTGAGCACATTTTGCTGATCTTCACAGTTCATCTTTAGAAAAGCAGGCTCTGTCACCTCACCACAGAATAAGACTCTGTGTTTTTTTGTGTGTTGTTTACCCAGTACCAGGCTTTATGAAGATCTCCTACAATGGTTGGCTGTTGCACCTGGTGAAGAATATTGTATAATGTAAATAATGGCACAAACAAATTAAACTATTTATCCAGCTTGCATTGCAACTGCTTGATATATGACCACTAAAATAATTTACTTTATCAGTGTCCTCTTCAACCACAACTCTTCTGCTGGATGACTCTTTGGTGGTGGACTTTGACACTCTAAAAACAGGCTCAAGGGTTCCCTGAAGGAGCTGGGATGCGTCTTCTGTCCAGTGAGCAAATCTCTGTCCATG
>JAUMHP010000057.1:2142185-2158262 GCA_032361065.1 Enteromius trimaculatus
TTTATGAGTTGGGGCTACACATATTTATTGGATGGAAATCCTGCCTTTAATTAAATTGAGTTCATCCAATGAATCATTTTTTTGAGTGTAGGAAATCTAGAATGTGGTTATACAGTATGTACTTTATAAACAGTCAATGTGCATTTTAATAAGCGGCTAGTTAATAGTGAATTATTTTCCCTAAGTGCCTAAATAAGTGTTGCCATAATTTTACAACTCTGTTTAATTTCAATATGGTTTGTTTCTCTCTAGGGAATGTTGACAAGTAATGTTATCTTGTAGAGAGAGATCCCATTAAAATCCCTCAATGGCAGACCTTTAACTGTCTCATAGAGCCCTAGGTACAGCAGAGAGCACACTGTTATCATTTCAGTGATTTTATTCTTAGTTTAAATCAAGCTTATACTGATTGTCTGCGGCGTGTGACGCATGTAGTCTGCATACAGTACACCTGACACCAGAGTTAATGTGAGTCTTCTCTGTGGTTCGGTGTCAGACTGGCCTGGCTTAGATGGCGTGTGTGTGTGTTGTCAGTGTTGGAAGCTGAGATCCCAGAGGAGACAGTGTCATTGCTGCTCCAGAAGGATGCTGCTGCAGCCGAACAGACGCACAATGGCAGCGGGCCGCAGGAGTCACTCACATACCCATCTCGTCTCATCTACTACCGGAACGAAGCCTCAGAGAGCACCTACCATGACCTGAACACTCGTGCTAAGATTCCTGACCCACATGGACAGGTGAGAGCCAATCCAGTCCAGCATCTGTTAGAGAACACAATGCCCTCAATCTAAATAAAAGCGGGATACAAGACAGGTTTAATTAAAATGCAAACCCAGACATTAAAATATGCTGATGCCGTAGTAATCCTCAGGACATTCCACGAGTTTGTTTCTTTATCAAATTTGGAGAAATGTAGCATTACATCACCTGCTCACTAATGGGTTTCGGCGTTGAATGGGTGCTGTCAGAATGAGAACAGCTGATAGAAACACCACAATCATCCACAAGCAACTGCAGTCCATCGATTAATATCTTGTGAAGTGAAAAGTCGAGTGTTTGTAATGAACAAACCCATCATTAAGATGCTTTTAACTGTATTTTGAGCCCACATGTTTTCTGCAGTGAAGAAGTCATCTTGTCTGAATCAGCAGAGAAATGCAATCAAAGTCTAAAACAACTCTATACAAATATTCAAGTGGACATGGATGGACATTTTCACTGGAGGGAGCGTTACTTTAGATTATGGACTTGTGTTGTGGCTGTAAGCAACGGCATAACAGGTTAGTTCAACTTAAAATGCAAATTCTGCCATTAATTTCTCACCCTCATGTTGTTCCAAACCCATAAGACCTTCATTCATCTTCTGAACACAAATGAAGATATTTTTGATGATATCAGAAAGCTATCTATAGACAGCAACACACCTGAAATGATCCAGATCCAGAAACATAGTAAAAACACCAGTAAAACAGTCCATGTGACATCAGTGACTGCAATTTACATAAATATCAATTTACTCAACCATTCTTCTCCCCCGAGTTACGTGAGAGAGGCGAGGAAACGTGCGGGTTCATGTGCAGGCTGTTTATTCACAGACACAGAGCAAAACAGGCAGGCTTAGGGTAGAACCGGCAGACGGGGATAGGGAGGCAGAGCAAGAGAATGGTCAGAGTCCAGGCGTGGGTCGGTACACTGTAAATATAATCCAAACAGACAATAGCAACACGGGAACAAGAAACACTGGAACACAGGTGGAGAAACAGCTTGACAGTGCTAATGGACCGTGACAACATACAAACACTACTGGGATTTATACACATGAAACTATGTCAGAGGGTGGAGCCAACAATCAAACACCAAGACAGCCAACAAGGGGGGCGGATACATGAGTGGGAACCGTGACAACAGATGAGATGGGCGGTGACAAGAGTCCATGAATGAAAACAGACACAAAACATACACAGTTAGCTGGGTGCTGGAGTGCCATCCCCAGCTGATCATGACACCGCCATTCTGGAGATTACTTAAGAACATATTTGCTGTAATCTGCGGCTGTTTACGTTCAGGGGAAAACATACGCATTTGTTGTGATGCTCTCAGGGAGAAGTCAGGGAAGACGAATGATTGAGTAAATTCTTTTTTTTTTTTTTTGGTTTTTATTGTGCAAAATAAAAGTATTATCGTAGCATCGCAAAACTGAAGCTGATCCACTGATGTCACATGGACTGATGTCTCTGGATCTGGAGGCACAGATAGCTCTCTGATATCATCAAATGTCTTCTGTTCTGCAGATGAATGGGTTTGGAACGACACGAGGGTGAGTAATTAATGACTGAATTTTCATTTTGGGGTGAACTTACCCTTTAAGTTAAAATTTAGCATAATGATAGATTTGTCCATTAGAAACACAAAGCTTGTCACTTCACAAGATGTTAATTGATGGACTAGTGTTGTGTGGATTACTTTTGCATTCCAGCAATTTCAAAAAAAAAATTGGGGAACAGCAAAAATTGCCTTCTTCATGTGGTAGACTACAGGCACTTTTTTTAAAGAATGACAGCAGCATGATATCTCACTGATCTCTCCCAAACCAAAAGATAAGTTCACATTAACTTCAGATTATGTTACCATTTGAGATAAATACATACTGTACAAAATCTGACTGTGTGAGCCATGTTTCAGCCAGTCCCATGCATTTTCGTGATAAGAAAACATGTTGGTGATTATCGCGGATGCAAATGCCATTACTACGATAACATTAGACAGACGCTGCTGTGGAATTGCTTCTCATGTTTTTGAGCGTGCTGCAAAAATAGGCACATTTCCCATGACAGCTCGAGGGAACTGATCTGTAAACAGTGACGGTCTAGCAGCTGGTCTTCTGCTAATTCTTAACTTTCTTTCCCTTACTTCAACAGGAGGTCCATCTCGCTCAGGCTTCATTTCAACTTCAGGCCTTTGGATCACAATTCATTCTGGACCTCGCATTAAACAAGTGGGTGCTACATAGCTGTCTCACTGCATGTTCAGACTCTCACAGGCCTTGCACACTCATGACACGTGTTTGCCTCCCATGACTGTTGCTGTGCCAGACTATTGATGTGTTGTGTCTCTGTCAATCTAACACATGCACTTCTGGGAATACAGAGCCTCTCTTCTGTGTTACTGGAAGCAAAGTTTCTCAACAGGATCTATTTCCATTCGGCTTAACTGTAAAGAAATACTCTGTAAATAACACACTATATTGTTCTGTCTTTCACGTTTTTGTATTCAGTATCAAGTGGTGTTGGCCGGCTGAATGGTTATTGCAGGCTTTGTAACTAAAACACTATATACTGTAACTACACCCTTCAATAATAGCTCCACAGCCAGACATTCATCTGAAGGGAATGTGTTTATGTGTGGTCAAAACACACTCACACACACGCATGTGTGAGAAAGAAGTCAGTTTATAGGGGGTGTTCACACAGAATTCATTTTTTCCATCCAAAAGTGCTACTTTTCCATTGCTTTTCATGCCATGTGAAGTTAGAAGAATGTCAAGTTTTACACCCATCCCAAAACAATTACACATCATTTT
Organism: Enteromius trimaculatus; assembly: GCA_032361065.1. Classification (NCBI taxonomy): domain Eukaryota; kingdom Metazoa; phylum Chordata; class Actinopteri; order Cypriniformes; family Cyprinidae; genus Enteromius; species Enteromius trimaculatus. The sequence continues at coordinate 2,145,766 of JAUMHP010000057.1, forward strand.
CAAAACAGTGGACCAATCAGGGCTGAGTTTCCTGATAACGATTGATCTTAGCACTTAAAAGCGCTTTCTACGGGTAATTTTACGAATGTTCGTTATTGTTTCACGTGTGTTGCACTTAAGCAAGTGTGCTTTTGCACCAATGAGTCATTGTTAAAGTTATGGCTCCTTTGCTGCACCTTAAACAAGAGCTGATTGTGGTTGGCGATTTTGACCTGCATCCTGTGAGACTAAAATACTGTAATTGTCAAAGAGCAGTGGTGTCTGTCTGTCAGACCGCTTTTGATTGATATGCGGTTTACCTCCCAGACTCACTGTCTCTCTCTCTCTCTCTCTCTCTCTCTCTCTTTCGATATGCCTCTGTGTGTGTGTGCACCTGGTATTTATCGCCTTATGGGGACCGATTGTCCCCACAAAGATAGGAATACCAGTAACTTTTGACCTTTTGGGGACATTTGTTAGGTCTCCATGAGGAAACAAGCTTATTTAACACAGAATGAAGTTTTTTGAAAAAATGTAAACCCAACATGTGTGTGTGGCGAGTGTTGTGGTTGTGCGACAGTCTCGATCTAAATATAGCAATCCCACAGCATGCAGCCGAGCGACTGTAGCTCAGAGCATCCCTCTCTGGCTGCACCTGTAAAATATCACTCATCATCACATCCCTCCATCTCAGCCTCGCCTCTGTATCATTGTAAAAAATGACCTTGATATTAACGGTAAAAACCTGTTAAATGGTTAATGGCAAATTCCTGTAAATATTATAAATTATAATGCTGTTAAATTAAAGTTTATTGCATATTTTCAGTTGAATGAGTCTCACCATGATTATGTTTAGTGTTTGACACTCTACATATGTTCATATTTTAAAGCTGCTTGTGATGGGCTTTGGTTTATCATGTGACTTTCTCATCATCACCTGTATTTGGTGTTTATCAGTGTATTTCAGAGCTACAAAACAGATTTCAGTAGTTTAATAGGTTGGTTAATTAACATTATATCAGTTACCATAAAACCTAAAATGTTGTTACCATATTCCGGCAACCACATTTTTTTACAGACTCATTGAGGTGACGCGCTGTGGCATTATATCACATAACTGTGTTTGGACTGGTGAATCTTGATTCTGGAGAATAGAGCTGGTCAGTTTTCTGATGTTAACATTTTACCATGAAATTAGCAATTTTAGCATAGGTTCCTCATGGAATTTCAAAACGGATTTTATAATGGCAAACATTTCTGAATTTATAAATAATATAAATAGATAACTTGAATAGACTCCATGCACTTTGGACCACAAATGTCCATTTTAAAATCGTTGTTTTTTTTACAAACATAAATTGTAAATTATATATATATATATATATATATATATTTATTTATTTTATTTTTTTTTATATAAAATACTTTTATAAGCACGTCTGAAATAACAGTAGACATTCAAATTAATTTCCAATAAATTATTTTAAGCTTGCTATTCATAATCCTGAAAAGAATACTGAAAGAATCCTGAAAAGTATTAAATAAATAAATTAAATATACAGTTTATAGAAAAATATTAACCAGCACAAATGTTTTTAGTTGTTTTTTGAGCAGTAAATGAGTATATTTCTGAAAGATCATGTGACACTGAAGACTAGATTAATGATGCTAAAAATACAGCTTTGATCACAGGAATATATTACATTTGAATATATATTCAAATAGAAAACGGTAGTAACGGTAGTAATTGTTTTTTAATAATTTTTTATTAAATAAATGCAGAAACTTATTTCCAAAACATATAAACATATATCCAAAACATATAAGCTTGTTGATCACAAACATTTTTTGCATGTTACCATCTCCATGAAAAACGTCATGCTTTCAGTGTGCATAAAGCAGCCAGTTCTGAGGGCCATTTATTAAATGAAAGTGCATATTACCATTACCAACATAATAGAAGTGTGCAAATTGGGGTCCAACCAAAAATTCTGGTTCAGAACAATGCATATTAGGAAATATTGCTCCAAAGACCACAAACGTTTGAATGGTAGCGTAAATCACTAACAAGTTGCTAAATAAGGATCACAACTACCACAAGGATGTGAATTAGAAAGCGGTTGTAGACCTTCTGTAGTCCTTGTTGTAGAAACAGCCAGAGACATACTTTATCAGTTCATGATGGATTATCATGGAAAACTGGGTCACACAGGGTCAATAGCTTTGTTCGATCAAGGCCAAACACTTACAGAGAAGGGTGTAGTACATACAGTACAGTTCTTGTTATTCCCTCACACTAGCGCTAACCCTTCCTCACTCCTCCGCTAATGCTAAAAGTAGTCTAATATTCTGATCCGAGCTTTCAACCCGGCTTGCTCCCGAGTGAACATGCACTGTGTGTGCTTGAGTCACATCCACAAGGTCATAGGAAAACGCCGTTCTGGCAGAAAGTGGCCACTGTTGAAGTGAGCAGTCAGCTAAGAATGAGAGAGCTAGCGGTTTGTCAGCTAGAGTGCTCAATTGTGTGTTCTGGCTCGCTGACTCAAGCCGAGGCTTCTGATAATTAAAGGACGCTGAAGGTGAATCAGTGTCACCTCCTGACACACCGCCTACCTCTACTTTACATAAATACTCACACCGACGCATGCGAAGACACCAGTCTCAGCCAAAAACACCTCTTAGATTACTCTCTTCTGACAGAACGCATCAGACATGCTGCTACAGTAGCTGGGACAGTCATTCTGGGGAGCACAAAATCACTGCTGTCCTGCTCCATGATTAGGGCTGCCGGCTGAGGAAATGCCAACGCTACCTTGTAATCAATTCATACCATAGCTGCGGGGAACATCTTGTATCTGGGGGGTGCTGGGGACGGGGCCACAGTGGGGGATTATTTGACAAAATCCTATAAACAGACTCAGATTATAAACTCTTACAGATTGAGAAAAAAATAAAGATGTAGCCGATACCCGAACCAATGTATATTTGTGCTTTTAGTTCAACAATGTTTTCTTTAATATTTCTATTATTGAAGGGAATTTTACTAAATATTAATATGGAAAAGTTTTCCAATTCTTTCATCAGAAACAACAAAGTGAAGATGTACCTGTGTGCGATGTAAGAGATTCATTTATTCACTGTATAATTTGTCCGTTGTTTGAATAATAGTGGACATGCGTGTTCTAAAACTTTAAATGTATTTTTATTAAACATGACCAGGTAAAATTCAAATTTAGTCTTGTTAATATATTTTGTCATAATATTGATACCCTAAAACATTGTGATGTGCAGATTACATTAGGCTACAGATTATACTACAGTGGTTTGAGCGCATTTGCCCAGACACTAGAGCACATTTGAAGAGCGGTGCTTGATGGTGGTCATCTTGAGAAGCAAGAGCTTCGAAAAACAGCTTATAAAAAGGACGAGGACATGAATGGCTTTCACAAGTCGGACTGTAAAATTACGCTAATATCGCGTGAACGTTCACATGAAATTCTTTCAGTGTGAGCGGGAGATGTGGGGGCTGGGAAAAATACAACCGCACTGGGCTATACATTCAGTTTAATAAACAATCACAAAAATGAAGGGTCTTGGGGATGATCGATGGGCAAAAGGAAGATCTCAGACCTGGACCTGCGGCGGGGGGAGATCCTTTCTGCCATGATTTGTACATATTTTACGAGGTTGCTAATTCGTGATCTCACGTGTACATTTTATTAATGGGTAGGTTTAGGGGCGGGGTTAGGCGTAGGTTGTGTCCTTTAAAATGACATCAGACTGTGTTCTTCTTACAGTAGGTCCAATTAATGCTTGTTCTGCCGCTGTCATTAAATCAATCACCACAGGAAATATTAAATACTGATTCAGTGCATTTATATCTACTGTCTCTTATTATTCATTTTGTTTAAAATAAGTAATAGTATGCAACAGAAGTGCTAAAAATAGGCAAAAGCAAATAGTCATCAAAAAAGGATATGGATCAGAAAGCACTCGCTATGTGTTAACTTGAGCCAGAATACCAGAGTCTTGTGAAATCCAGAATCAACAGATGACCAGACGTTCATGCCAATATATATTTGTGTGTTCCAGTGACCTGCTGTCTTCAGACTATGTGGAGATACACTATGAGAATGGGAAGCCCATCCTATGGAAGGTATGAAAATCAACCATTTCTTTTTACCATTTCACTCTAGACTGTGTATACATTTTAGAGAATAGGTAGTACCATAGTAGCTAGTTTATAATAATTGCAGTATCATTTTCATTTCACAGTACCTCACCCACAAAGATTGTTATTATAATTGAGGAACCAAAACAGTACAGTTCCTTTAATGCTTATTATAAATTATGATATTTTTTATTATTTTTATGATAATTATTATAATTATAAGTCTTTTTTTTTTTTTGCCTTTGCAATAATTTATTTTATCCTTCATGTTAATGTTAATAATAAGAAATCTCTGGGACACAAACAGAAAATGGTTTTCTGAGTACGGGCCAAAAGAATAAACTCACCACAGTCAGGTGAAATGTCTAAATTCACGGGTAAATTATTGGTTTCACTGTAAAAATTTTTTTTTCAAAACTGTAAATAAAACCAAAACTACAAGAGTACAAGGAAATAGTCAAATGTTTTTATGTTGCCAGTAATTATCTCCTCTAACTGTTGTGTTTTGGTTGAATATAAATTCATTAGAAGCTGTCAAAACCCAAAAAGCCAAACCATTTGTTCTTTCGAGTGTAACCAGCTTCAGCGTTGTGTGATGGCAGAGATCAGATATCTCTGTAAGATGACAGATGGGACATGAGGATTATAAGAGAGAGGGAGAGACACAGAGAAAAGAGCATGAACACAGAGAGAGAGAGATGCTGAATGGTGTTAAATCAGGAAGAGACTTCACTGCTGAATCAGCGTGGCTCTGTTCACCTGCAGATCAGCTCACATGACCAGCAGCAGCAATGCAGAGAGAGACTGACACGTCACCGCATGCTGTTTCACTTTAATACGTATCTAAAAATAAAGGTGCTTGAAAGATTCTTCACAGTGATGCCACAGAAGAACCATTTTTAGTTCCACAAACAACCATTATTCTAAGGTTTTTTAAAGACTCTGGGGCTGATGAATGCTTGAATAGGATTGGCTGAAAAACGTTCTTAGGTGTGAAATTATTTTCAAGGAACTGCACGGCGAATGTAGTTCCAAGCGGCTCTTTGACCGCATCACAGTTCCATATCATTTCGCCAAACGTTTTCTATTATTTCAAAGGTCTTACAACCATAGATACATGTCTATGCTTACAACAGCAAAATAACCAAAACCCACAAAGACATATACTGGCCAAACAAATAAATATAGTAATCAATATGATAAAAAGGTAACAGCGGCGCTGTTAGTAAAGAAAATGAACTTAAAGTTTTACTGTTTTAGCTAAGCACTTCTGAGAGATGCACAGACTTCGAGGTAATTCACATGCTTGCTCGCCTTCTCTCTCTTTTACACACACACACTCATGACTTCACACCAAATGCAAAGTGAATATGCACACCACATCCCTTGCTCAAGATTACTCGCAGGATTACTTTTTCGTGTCACTCGCACAAATAAAAACATAGGGCGATCAACCATGTCCCAAATATAATGAAAAGTGAAACGGGAGACAATTCTGGGATCACAGCACTATCCAGAGGAGAATGAGTATGTTTATTGGTCCTGCATTAAATGTGTAATATTTTACCTAACGCTGCAGTATAAACACTGATGTTGTGGTAAAACCTTTTGTTAACATAATTAACTAACATGAACAAACAATGAAAAATACATTTATTACAGCTTTTATTCACATTAGTTAACATTAATGAAAATACAGTTGTTCATTGTTAGTTTATGTTTGCTCACGATGCATTAACTAATTGTAACAAGGCCGGCTAGTGCTTTTCAGTGGACACGGAGGCAGAAGTTTTCTATAACGGACATTTAATAGAACATGGAGGTGCTGAACAAAGGTACAACATGGACCACATACAATTAACAACTGACATTCAAACAAGACATGGGGCATGGTTTAAATACTAAGACAAATCAAAGAGATAACACAGGACACCTGGCAGAGGATCAAACACTAATAAGCAGGGCGGGGTTACAAATGATCAGAGCACATGGGGGAACAGAATGAAAACAAAACCCAAAAGCACATGAAACAGATCAACGTGAACACAGACAGATGACGACGTGACACTAATGTTAACAAACCCAACTTGTGATTTTAATAATAGTTTAAATTGTTTTTTCTGTGCTCCAGAAGGCTACAATAATGCTTTCCTTCATTTGATTCAATCGGACGTGTCAATAAACTCTTCAATGTTTGCGGCGAGATATGCAAGAGGACATTTAATTAGCAAAGGAGGCTTTGGATGAGATGCGGAAGAAATAATCCTACTCACAACAGTACGGTTAACTGACTATTAACTATTAATCACTTTTGCCTCCAAATACTTCTAATTACTGCTTTTTAATACTTGGTAAAGTAGTTGTTAAGTTAAAAATAAAAAATTTAGATTAAAATCTTGCAGAATAAGACATTAATACATGGTTTTTAGGTGATAAACAGTACAATATCCCAGTAGTATTCATGCTAATAACAGGTTAATAGTAAGAATCGGACATTTAAGTGTTACCAATATTTTTATTAACCCACCAAAGTATTTAAAGCGAGAAGGGTACATAAAAAGTGTAATGATTCGCGGGAGTCAGTCGGATCCATGTGCAATGATTTAATGAACGTAGTCAAAACAGGCAGAGGGTCAAAACACCAGCAAAACAGAGTTATCAGGGAACAGGCAAAATCGTAGTCAAAAAACAGGCAAAATAGATCAAAGGCAGGCGGCAGAGAATCGGAAAACAATACACAATAAGGAAATCAAACACGGTTAGACAAAATACGGAAAAAAATGCTCAGAAACGATGGCCGGGGCTGAATCAAGACTTCACGTCTGTTCAGTGCAAAAGTCAGTCCTTTTATACTGTAGAAACGGCCCCCAAATGGCGCGAAAGCGCCGGGGTACGTGGGTTAAAAGAGTCCGGGTAGGAACACTAATATTCGGGCGAAGGTTCCCGCTGCTGCCCGTTCGGAAGGACCTCTGAGGTACGCTCCGTGACAGAGTGCAAAAAGCTTTCCAGACACGTGAGGTGAACTGGGGTCCCCGGTCCGAGACAATGTCCTCAGGCAGCCCGTAATAGCGGAACACATGTTCTAGTATCGCTTGCGCCGTCTCCCAGTCGGTGGGCAGCTTGGTCAGGGGAATGAGTCGGCAAGCCTTTGAGAAGCGGTCGATTACTGTCAGGATGGTGGTGAACCGGTTAGATGAGGGTAAGTCTGTGATGAAGTCCACAGCCAAATGTGACCAGGGTCTCTGTGGTACGGGTAGAGGCTGGAGTAACCCGGCAGGGCATTGACGGGAGGACTTGGTTGTCTGACAGGTAACGCAGCGTGAGATGAAGTTGGTTACGTCTGCTGACAACGAGGGCCACCAGAAGCGATTCGTGACTAACTCTACCGTGGCAAGGATACCTGGGTGACCGGCGCTGGGATTATCGTGAATGAGATGAAGCAGTCTTTCTCGATGAGTCTCAGGTACATAAACCTTATCTTGCGGGCACTCTGGGGGCGATGGTTGGCCTGGGCTGCCTGGATCTCATGGAGAATGTCCCATTGGATAGGGGCTAGGATAATAGCGGGTGAGATGATGTTCTCGGGTCCCGAAGGCTGTGAGGGTAGGTCTGGTATACGAGACACGGCATCAGCTTTACCATTCTTTGTCCCTGGTCGATAGGTAATGGTAAACTGGAACCGTGTGAAGAATAACGACCACCTGGCTTGTCGGGAGTTTAACCTCTTAGCAGTTCGGAGATACTCCAGGTTACAGTGGTCAGTGTAAACGATGAACGGTTCCCTGGACCCCTCGAGCCAATGCCGCCATTCCTCTAGTGCCGACTTCATGGCTAGCAACTCCTGGTAGCCGACATCATAGTTGCGCTCAGCCGGAGTAAGTTTCCGCGAAAAGTAGGCGCAAGGGTAGAGTTTGGTGGGTTCACCCTGTCGTTGAGAGAGCACCGCTCCTACCCCGGTGTTGGAGGCGTCGACTTCCACAATTAATTGGCGTGTGGGATCTGGGTGACGAAGGATAGGTGCGGTGGTAAACTTTAGTTTGAGATTCTGGAACGCAGTATCACTCTCGGGTCCCCAGGGGAGCTGTTTATAGGCCTTCTTGGTCATAGCGGTCAGAGGTGCTGCAGTTTGACTGAAGTTCTTGATGAATCTACGGTAGAAGTTCGCAAAGCCGAGGAACCGCTTCAGTTCCTTTAGATTCTGGGGTCTGGGCCAGTTGATCACTGCAGCGACCTTGGTATCATCCATGGCAACACCGTCCTGGCTGATGATGTATCCCAGGAAGGTGGTCTTGGTTTGGTGAAACTCGCACTTACTTAATTTAGCATACAAGTGGTTCTGAATAAGTCTTTGAAGCACGGCCCTGACGTGCTGAATGTGGGACTGAAGGTTCTCGGAATATATTAAGATGTCATCTATGTAGACGATCATGAACTGGTGGAGCATGTCTCTGAATATTTCATTCACCAGGGATTGGAACACAGAGTGACTATTAGATAATCCGAATGGTATGACTAGATATTCGTAGTGCCCGGTCGTGGTAGAAAAGGCCGTCTTCCACTCGTCACCCTCCCGTATGCATACCAGATTGTATACGCTGCCTAAGTCCAATTTAGTGAAATATTGGGCAGACCGGAGCTGTTCCAGGGCGGAGGGCACCAAGGGCAAAGGGTATCTATATTTCACTGTGACATCGTTGAGGGCTCTATAGTCGATGCATGGCCGCAGGCCTCCATCCTTTTTCTTAACGAAGAAGAATCGGAGCATGACCATAAAAGTTGCTGGACTGCCCAACAGCCTTACCCTCAAGAAGCCTTCCTTTTATGGAAGAAACCAATTGGAAGGCATTTTGAAAGCTGCTGAGGGGATTTCATTCGAAATAAGTAAGTGACATTACCAGTGGTTGTGTATCTCCACTTGTGTATCTTCCACTGGCGGAAAATGCAAAGTTGTGATTTTCTAGGCTGATATGCCTCATATATACTCTCATTCCGGCGTAATATCATTGCACCTGCTTCACTCATGGCACGGCAGCAAAATTCCTTGATTATTACGCCGGAATGAGAGTATAGTTCCCAGTCATATCAGCCTAGAAAATACACAACTTTGCATTTTCTGCCAGTCTTAGTACACGATGCAACTACAGAAGAGTCAAGTTTTAAAAGAAGTTTGGCATTGACACCTGGTCATAGCAGTGTCAGCCAATGAAATTAGACAGTTTGCTGTTTTCTTGAACAGGATGAACGTGGTTGGCTCCCGCCTGGCTACTGTATTTGCATAGAGCGATCATGATTGGCTGACGCTTCGCAACGCCAGTGAAGCACCTCCGACGGATCCACAATTCCTTTCGGCAACGCTTGACGTCACCCATTCAAAGTCCGTGGGAAGCGTTGACGCTGACGCCCCGTGTGAGTGCACCGTAATCGGATTCAATGATTTATGCTAAGCTATGATAATTTTGGGGCCACCAGACCCGGAGATCGGCAGAATGGATTCAAAAACGCTAAAACACATCTGTATTACAGAAAATGAGCCTATTTCCAAAAATAGTGGAGTGTTCCTTTAAAAGGAAGCTTTTCCTTGCTTCTGTCACCAAGTGCTTATTCATGTTGGGTCTTTGTTAAAGGATTAGTTTCACTTTCAAATTAAGATTTCCTGATAATTTACTCACCCCCATGTTATCCAAGATGTCCATGTCCTTCTTCTAGAAAAGAAATTAAGGTTTTTGGTGAAAAACCCTTAATAGTGAACAGACCCCAAACGGTTGAAGGTCAAAATTACAGTTTCAGTGCAGCTTCAAAGGGCTTTAAATGATACAAGACGAGGAATAAGGGTCTTATCTAGAGAAACCATCTGTCATGTTCTGAAAAAAAATAAAAAATAAAAAAAATAAATATATATATATATACAAAGTATATATGGACACACCTTCTCATTCAATGTGTTTTTTTTTTTTTTTTTCATGACCATTTACATGGTAGATTCTCACTGTAGGCATGATAACTATGAATGAACACATGTGGAGTTATGTACTTAACAAAAAAAAAGTGAAATAACTGAAAACATCTTTTATATTCCAGTTTCTTCAAAATAGCCACCCTTTGCTTTAATTACTGCTTTGCACACTCTTGGCATTCTCTCGAAGAGCTTCAAGAGGTAGTCACCCTAAAATGGTTTTCCAACAGTCTTGAATGAGTTGAAGAAACACCCAGAGGTGATTAGCACTTGTTGGCCCCTTTGCCTTCACTCTGCGGTCCAGCTCACCCCAAACCATCTTGATTGGGTTCATGTCCGGTGACTGTGGAGGCCAGGTCATCTGCCGCAGCACTCCATCACTCTCCTTCTTGGTCAGATAGCCCTTACACAGCCTGGATGTGTTTTTAGGGTTATTGTCCAGTTGAAAAATAAATAATCGTCCAGCTAAACGCAAACCGGATGGGATGGCATGTCGCTGCAGGATGGTGTGGTAGCCATGCTGGTTCAGTGTGCATTCAATTTTGAATAAATCCCCAACAGTGTCACCAGCAAAACACCATCACACCTCCTCCTTCATGCTTCACTGTGGGAACCAGGCATGTGGAATCCATCCGTTCACCTTTTCTGCATCTCACAAAGACACAGCATTTGGAAGCAAAGATCTCAAATTTGGACTCATCAGACCAATGCACAGATTTCTACTGGTCTAATGCCCATTCCTTGTGTTTCTTGGCCCGAACAAATCTCTTCTGCTTGTTGCCCCTCCTTAGCAGGGGTTTCCTGGGAGGTATTTGACCATGAAGGCCTGATTCGCGCAGTCTCCTCTCAACAGTTGTTCTAGAAATGGGTCTGCTGCTAGAACTCTGTATAGCATTTATCTGGTCTCTGATCTGAGCTGCTGTTAACTTGTGATTTCTGAGGCTGGTGACTCGGATGAACTTGTCTTCAGAAGCAGAGGTTACTCTTGGTAAGCAGTAATCAGAGCAAACAGTGGCTATTTGAAGAAACTAGAATATAAAAAATGTTTTCAGTTATTTCACCTTTTTTTGTTAAGTACATAACTCCACATGTGTTAATTTATAGTTCTGATGCCTTCAGTGAGAATCTACCAATGTAAATGGCCATGAAAATAAAGAAAACACATTGAATGAGAAGGTGTGTCCAAACTTTTGGCCTGTACTGTACATATATATGCTTTATAAACACATATGCCCGCCTTGCAAGTGCTTTTGCCAGACCATCTTCCATATTCTTCAAACCACTTAAACTGTATGTTGTACACCTTTCCTATTCAAATTACGATACAGGAGAAGTTCAATAGGGAAGGTTTAGGACATGGAATATGGAAGGCGGTCTGGTGGAAGTACTTGCAAGGTCCTTTGAAGTCCAGTATAAGGAGAATAATCCTGTTTTTTTCATCAAAAACCTTAATTTTTTCGACTTGAAGAAAGAAGGACATGGACATCTTAAATGACATGTGGGTGAGTAAATTATCAGGAAAATTGAATTCTGAAGTGAACAAATCCTTTAATAATGTTATAAAGTGTAGGATCTAGACCTACTCTGTTTGAAAAATGCTGTGAGATAACTTTGGTTATAAAATTGAATTAAAACAGATTGAGGTTATAGGTGTCTTTGACAGTTGTGTGTGACACTATTTCTCAGTTTCGTCATTAAAATGCAACACAATTTGTAAAAAGGCATCTCTCCAGAATATACTATAGATATTTAGTTGAATGTGTGACTGGTGACTGAGGCCCTTGACAATAGTTTTTATCTTTTTTATGCTCCTCAAACTACTTACTAATTAAAGTCTATGTATATCATTTCTGTGAATTACATTCCTTCGATACTGCTGTGTGATTAATTATTTTTCTACAGTAATGCAAGAAGGCCAATTATTTGTTAAGTAAGTGTTTTGTTTTGTTTTTCCAAAAAATCTCAAATGCAGCACAATGCAACCCCACTGACATGGCAGAGGGAATGTCAGAGCACATGGAGGCAGAAGGTATATCACATTAAACTTAAGAAGCATATCTTACTAGATATGCAACTGGTCATTTCACACCACATTTGACCACTGTACACATTATTGAAATAATAAAATGAAATCAAACAATGAAATTTTCACCTTTGTGTGATGGTTTAATGTCTTGAAATCAACAGCCACAGCAGATGGCATCCAGGCAAAATCGGTGGAAGAAATATTAGAGGCCATGTGTGAAAATGGTACTTCTTGTTCTCGTTATACATTTTGCCAAATGCTGCAAATCAGTTTTATTGTTGTATTAGTTGTATTAAAGGAGAAGTTCACTTTTGAAAAAAATTTTGCTGATAATTTACTCACCCCCATGTCATCCAAGATGTCCATGT
>JAUMHP010000057.1:2201951-2215094 GCA_032361065.1 Enteromius trimaculatus
TGGCTGTGCACAGAGACTAGAAAGAGAGGCAATTCTACCTCTGCAAGAACAGTCTGCTGCTGACCACTCACAACCTTAAGATAGTGAGCTTTTCTTATTAAAAGAAGCTGCTACTTACTATTCAAACGGGAGTTTTGAGCAGTGAAGGGTAGTGCTTGTTGTTTGTTGTTTTTCCGATCACGAATGCAGACATGGTGTTAAGTTTACGAGGCGTGATGCAACACAAAGTGTAACAAGACAGAACTAAGTCATGATCATCAGTAATTATGTCTCACTGGATCAACAAATGTCTGGTTTGTAATGTGTTTTATTGTTTAGGTGTTGTAACGTCTGGACACAGCGTCACATTATGGTAAGGGGCGGAACATTTCCATCACATGCTTGCGGTATTCGGCCAATCACAGTGCATTGGATAGCTGGCCAATCAGAGCACACCTCGCTTTTTTAGAATGATAAGCTTTGTACAAATCGAGCCATTTCAGGAGGCGGAGCTTAGAGGAGAAACAATAATGTACAGTATGTGGAAAATAATGTGTTTTTTGAAAACTACACCACATAAACAAATTACATTACCCCAAATACACAAAATAATGTTCTTTTCAGCACCATCATATGACCTCTTTAATTGGTTCAATTATTTAGTTACATTGTTGCAATTTTTTTATAATTTGTTCCCTTTTTTTAATTTTGATTCACTTCAGTCGTCTTTGAGATGGAATTAATTAATATGTTGTGGTAGCAAATTCTTAATTTGTGTTTCCAGATGTCAAGTGCAGGACACCATAGAAAATTTTAGACAAAGTCAAAAAGGTTAAATCATGACAGAATTATCATTTTTGGGTGAATTCTAATATAATTTATATCATAATTTTACTCTTTGTAATGAAATATTTTTGTTGCCTTGTGATTTGTTTTTTTACTGAGCACATTTAGTGCCCATTTTTTACAAATGACTAAACTTGCATTTTTAGTAAACGTTTAAAAATATGTTAATATAAGAATGTTTATTTCATATAAATGCTGTATGTTAAATTGTGTGTGTGTGTGTGTGTGTGTGTGTGTATATCTGGCATACTGCGCACTGATTTGTCTGATATTTGTTGGTCTTTTGCTCTGACATTGGGCTATGAACGAACACATCTATAGAATGAGACGCTGAATGGGACAGTGACTCTAAGCCAAAGATCTAAAGTAAAAACGTAAGTTTGCGATGTTATATATATGAGGTAGTGTTTTCATAACTGATCACCTGAAATACATGCAATAACCTGATCAGTCCTACCTTGTTTCATCTGTTTAACTTTGCCACTCAATTGTAATTGTACAGAAGGTCAGATTTTCAAGACATATTATTCAGACCTTATTATATGGCCTTTGTCATCATCCATCTCCCTCAGCTGTCAGGGCTGCTAACCCTACTGGAAATGATTGCTTTGCTGCATGAGTTTACTATAGTGGGCTTATTACTCTGTGTGTATGAAGTATGAGTGCCCGACCCATAGGAATATGTATAGAACAAAGACTGTGCTGTGCTGTTTGTGCATGTCAGCTACAAAACTTTTATTTACTATGCAAACAAATTTGTTGCACAAACGAAGGGTTAAAACGGTAAAATACCACACTGAAGTATAACAGCTGACCCTGTTTTTAGCCATAATATGATAGTTATGCTGAGCTTCAAGAAAAAGCAACATTGATTTGCTTATTATCCTTTAATATAAAGTAATGAATGTATTATCTTTTTTTTCCTTTTTTTTTTTTAAAGCAACACATTTTGCAGAATTACAATAATTCCCAGGTTATTTTCGCATTTAAGGTTAAATTTTGGACACTCGCCTTTTATATTTTCTGTTTTTCATCAACACTGTTTATTAGCCTAAATGTTCCTCCATTTATCTGCTGCTGTTACTCTGAACTGTAAGAAACACAATAAAACCAACAGTATTTTACAGCTCTGCCTGTAGTTTCTCATGTTTATTTAAGTTGGGATATTTTGCACGGAGGTTTAATAGTTAATCATGGTTAATTATACAGGAATAGCTATTAGATGTATTGATTCAGTAAAACTGTAAATATGTTTTATTAAAGATGGTGATTACAAATATTGCAGACTGATGTTAGTTTAAGAACTCTATAATTAATTATATTGTATAAATTAGGTAACACTTTAGAATAACGTTCCGTTGTAAGTCATTTATAAGAGATTAGTTAATGATGAAATGTTCATCTACAAAACATTCACAAATTAAGATTAATAAGTGATTATTATGTTTAGTTAATTAATTTACAAGCCAATTAAGTTGTGATATGTTGAAAAGCACAAAAAATTTTTTTTTTTAATTTAATAAAGTGTGTTAACCCTTTGTCTCATTAGATCAGACGATATATTGGGTAAAGATGGTAAACACATGGAGTATTTTAGCACCGTGCACCTCATGTGAACTTCCGTTGAGAGTAAAACTAGATCACATTATCAGTAGATCCCACACAGAACACAATCATCTGTCCTTATGAGACAAAGGGTTTACACACTTTACAATTGTGTTTTTCAACATATCACAACTTGTAATTGATTAGTAAATTAATACACTAAACATAATAATCACTTATTAATCATTTGTGAATGTTTAGATGAACACTTCATCATTAACTAATCACTTATAAATGACTTACAACGGAACCTTCTTCTAAAGTGTTACCAATAAGGATACAATAATATAATATTTTCTGTGTGTAACATATAGTTTTATCGTACATTACATTTCAACAACTTTACAGACGCTGCATCTATAGTCTACGTCCATTGCACACGACCCCAACTTAGAAATTCAGGGCTTAAAGAAAATCCCTAGTTTCCCACTCATAACAACGACTTTGTGGTGGGGTTCATGTGCTTTCAACTTGTAAACACGATGTATCCGACATGACTTGAATGCAGCTGTGAGACATAGGCTTAAGTCTCATAAACAAGCGTCAGATGATCCCAGTAGTGAGTGTCAGGTGTTGGAGGGGGAAGTCAAAGCTCAGGTGATGGCGACCTCTGGTGACGATCTGGGGGAACCACAGAAGCCGGATTCATTACATGTAGACCCTTACTGTTCCATATTTCAATAAGGATATGGGAAGCAACATAAACAAATTAGGTTGTATTGGGCAATCTTAAATAATCACATCTTAAATGTGGCAGTTCACTGTGAATTAACAAAAAGAGTAAAGTTTGATAATCACCATGAAAAGTCCTATTTTTAGTAGTTTCACAACAGGAAAGACAAACAATCTCTTATAATTCAATGTCCATGCAACACAATTTATGCTGGTGAAACATCCTGTTCATTGAAAGAAATATCACATAAAAAGCACAATAAATAGACAGGACATGTCCTGTGACAAGATATTTTTGTAAATGTAACCAATCTTTTTTTCGTTCTTGGAATTCAAAAGGTTCAACAGAGTATAGAGGGTGTCCCTTATCTACTGCTTAAAATCAAACCTCTGCAAAATCCATCTCTTACCCCAAAGAAAATGACTCTGTGGCTAGGAAAAAATGTCGGACTGTGCTTAGGGTGTGTTCCAAGCATATGTATTTCAAAGCGCAGTCTGCAAAATTGGTGCCAAGATAAATGCTATGTCTTGGCTACTTGTTTTACTTTATTTGTGGCAAGTTACTTACTTATTACACAAACAGAAAGTGATGTCAGAACCAGCTGTTTATTTTGTGTATTATGATCCAGCTGAAAGTGGCATAGCAATTATGCATCTTAACAAAGATGAAGAGCAAATGCCGTTTGCTCATCAGGGAGCACAGGAAACTACCCGGACAGCATAAAGTCTACTGTTGTCCGAGGACTAGGTGCATGCAAGGCAAGTACATCAACAGCCACCAGCAGATTAACATAAAACTACAATATTATATTTCTTAAAACATTGGGACACACTCTATAGTTATTAGTTCTAATCCTACTGAAAACACACACTTACTGTATCTGCTGTTATATTGATTGCATTTGAGTGTGTTGATAACTGGATGGATAACAGTATTGCATGTGCAATATTTCACGATGTTTGAGCATACTCTAAATATTGTGAGAATACAGTGATTTTTCTATTTTATCACTAAGTAGAATGAAGGGGTAAGACCTAAAAAATGCTAAACCTCATAAACAAGGGGCACCCTATTGAATAGGCTTGTAGGCCTAAACATGTTGGTGTATTTTAAGAACAGAAGTTTTATTAGCTGTACTTATGGCACTTCTGTGTTAGTTAATGCATAATCTACATTTTTCTCCCACATAAGGCAATTAGATGACATTTACACAACATCATAAAAGGGAATTCCTGATTCCACCTTCCTGTTTTTGAATGACTCACAATCTTAATGACAAACAATATCTGCATGGTGGAAAAAAGCCAACTGTTGGTAAATGTTTCTCGGATGGCCATTTCAGCAACGTATTACATCTCCAAACACTTGAATTATAGTGAACAGTGAATTATAGCATAGGATTTCTGAAGGATCGTGTGACACTGACACTGTGTGAAGACTAGAGTAATGAGGAAGTCAGCTTTGATCACAAGAATAAATTAGGCCTATTATTTAAAATATATGAAAACAGAAAAACTTGCAATATTTCACAACTGTTTTTTTTTTCTCTATTTTTGTGACGGTTTAAAATTTCACTTTCTCTATGGTCCCTTCGCCAAGAGGAACTTTACCCATAATACCAAGTGGAAATAATGGAAGGAAGCTTTCCACGTTTACAGTATTTGTATTTTGGATATTATTGAATAAGCCATTTGGCTGTAGCCTAAATGTTTGTGGTTTAGGAAAACTAAACCAAAGAGCCCTATCGTTTATAATGTTTCTAATTATGCTTGAATATCCTGGGAAAGTTTTATGCAATTTATTTTTTCTTGTGTACTTAATTTAGTAAAAAAGGGTTCATCAGTTATTAATGTATAAAGAAAAAGCTTCAGCCTACACCTATGTCGGTATCCTTGTTTATATTTTTACTTGAGTAAAAATTGAGAACCGAAATAAAATTATTGATTGATCTCATGATAAATCCGTCTTTTTAGGCAAGTAAGTGAATCGTTTAATTTTAAAAAGCGTGTCTGTAGGTGTCAGTCCAACATGGCGGCGGCGCGGTAGGAAGGAACTTTAGCCTGTAGGAGGCGTGTCCTTTCGGTTTGTCGAAGAGAAAGTAACGTTAATGTTGGAAATACCTATTCGACACAAGCCCTGACAGCTTCACATCGAGAAGAACTAACGTTACTGAAGGCTGTGATGACTTTACCCTCAGAGGTAAGAACATGATTGAGTAGACAACTTTGGCACTGTGGTTAGGGATAGTATGTGTACTAGGCAGGAAAGTTCTGAAGTTGAACTAACTGTTAGATCTAACTTAGTATCTAGAAGAACATGATCTCAGGCACAATATCCAGCTCCCGGGCGTCTCATACACACGAGTGCCACTAGATTGAGCAACTTTCAGACCCGTTTAGGGTCTTTTGTCAAAGACTATACCTACTCCCGGTGTTGCACTCAGTACCGCCGCAGATTCGTCAATGAAATAAAAATCAAACTACGTGTCTAATGCTGCGCTCCAGGCAGGTTTTTAAGCCCGTGAGATATGAGTTTAAACCACGACTCACGAGTTTGTAGCGATCCAGACAAGTCATGCCAAACTGCCTGAGCTGAGGAAATGATGTAGCTACATGTAAACAAACCAGCGTGACAGACCCTACGGGGTTTAACGTTATACGTTACTCATTCACACCCATTTCTATCGCCAAAGGTGCTTTCCTGGCTTATTTGAGGGAAACGGAGAAAGAAAAACGGCGCACATTGTATCACAGTGTAGCACTCGCATAAACACCGCGTCCTTAGGGACTGCCATCGTTGTTTCGCGGGCTATGTGAACTGAAAACTGTGTGTACATCGATCTGGGTGAGAAGTCACGGGTTTGACTGCACTTTGGAACGCAGCATAACACACGGGGCCTATTTCACCTCGGAGTTTAAACTTGAACTTTGAGTTGATCAAACCAGAGATTAAAAACTCAGAGTTGTGGGTTCAGAACAGGTGATCTGAGTAAGATCAATCAACTCTGAGTAGACTAACTCAGAGTTAAGTGTGTCTCAAAAGCCATTATCAATTGAGCAGATTGTCACCAGTCACCATGTCAACATCTGAAAAAAAGAGGTTGGACTTTTTTTTCTCCAGCTGAACTTGATGTGCTCATGCAAAGTTAATCAAATTTTATTGACTTTTTCACAATCTAGTTACAGTACATGTCCCTGTTAAAGGTCAGTGAGCAAATTATTTGAAGCTAATATTAATATTATTTAAGCTAATATTATTTTTTGCAGTAATATCAAAGGTAAAACTTAAAACTGTGTTATTGAATGTAAGTGTAATTGTCATGTAGGTGCAATCCTGCAGGTATTAAAAGAACATGGCAGCATCTGAAAATGAAATGTAAAAATATAATATAATCAGGTAAGGTTTAAGCATGTCAAGGTTTTTTTTTAATACATACAGTGCATAGAGTGGCCTTACTTACTCTGCATCCCTGATACAGAAAGCGTCCATGAGCAAAGAGATGTAAGAGCACGGCCACGATTGGCCATGTTAGTGATGTAAGAACGGATTAGATTATGGATATACACAACTTAACTGATAGCAAAGAAAAACTGTAAAGCTCAAACAAAAATGTAACGTTATGGGGTGTAACGGTGGTTGCCGAAAATAATTATTTTACTTGTTATTTAAGCAAAAAAAACAAATTCCGATGGACACAGGAACCCGGGTCGCCCGAGTGCTGACGCTATCGTCAAACCGCAAGACCACGACTCAATGTATAAACCAGCGCTCAAACTTTATTTGACTTAAACATGAAAGCCCAAAAAAGAAAAAAAACAACAACAATTGGCTATTAATGTTCGGGCGCTAGAAAAGTATCTACTTTGTCACAAATTCTTAACAATTATCCCGGATATCTCAACCACACAATACCACCGTTAACGTTACAAGGGAAAAGACAAAAATATCCACTCTGGGTCTCAAAATCCTTGCCCGATGTAAATGTAATTCTCTTCTAATTAATGCAGCCTCCTCATCTATGGGATCCTCCAATAAAGGACAAGTCATTCTGTTTGTGTTCGAAATGTGGGCATTGAATGACTAAAGCTACGGCGAGAAATACCGCTTCGTCTTTAAAAAAGGGGAGGAGACCGACAGAAACTCAGAGTTTAGAGAATAAAACCTGCTCCCGACCAGGTTAGGTTCAGAGAGTAAGTTACCACGGTAACTGACTCTGAGTAATAGATACCTCTCTTTCAGAAACAGGCTTGAGTTACCCCGCTTCCTCGGGTTTGACAAACCTGCCTTTTTGAAACGGAAAAACCCAGAGTTTCCCTTATCTCAGGGTTAACTAACTCCGAGTTTTCACTTAACCTCCTTTGTGAAATAGGCCTCCGGTCATCCATGAAAAAATAAATACCGTTGTTTAAAAAATACCACAATATAAATTGTTGGCTGTCCATTACTAATCAGAGCAGATCAAAAAGTAAAGATTTATTGAATAGACTCTATTAGTACAGGTTTATTGTTTTTAAAAGCGTTCACACAGACTACGGTTGTGAATCGGTTCTGTTCCTCTAGGAGCGGGTTTGGATCATGTCTATAGCCTAGTGTAAGAAATCGGTTGGATTTGTTTTTTAGTGATGGTTTCTTGGTTCTTTGGTTTCTTCAGTGATTCTCTCTAGGGTAGGCTACAGTCATTGTGCCAGTGCCCTTAAACTAACCTACAAATTAAACCAAAAAACCATGGTTACTATACAGTTAAACCAAGGTTAATACAAATGGTACTGAATATGTGGTTGCTACACACTTACTAATATATGGTTACCTTTCGTAGGGTGTGTGCATGGTGAGTTATGAGTCACTGAATTCTTGTGAAAGAGATGACAAAGTTAACTAATGACTAAATGTTCTCATTCACCACAACACAAGAATGTGTAGGACTGTGTCTGATTGAGTACAGACATGATTTCACTGGCTTGACCAATCTTGAGCTAGATTTAATATAAAATACTACGCTTGACATATGTAAATTAAAACGTTATTTACTATCTTTAGCTTAAAACTTAGAAAGCAATGCATGCAAAAAGTTCATGCTATACTGTCTGACGCTATATGAGTCACTACGAGTGACTAACACCAAAGCCTTGTTGAACAGTAAGCTAACAAAATTGCGGCACCAATTACAAATAACTATGGTGGCATGACAGTCAGTAGTTCAGCGTATTCAACATTACAGTTTTTCCAGTAACAAAATGCAGCTTTCAAATAAAAGATGAAGCGTGACTAAACCGGGAGTAACACACTTCTCAAAGAGTTCTCTGAGTTTAAAGGCACAATACGTAGGTTTTCACCACTAGAGGTCGCATTTTTAAAACAATAACAGAGGTGAAGTTCGATGACACAACGACGATATGTTGTTTTCACAAATCATGTTTACATAAAGCTCATTTATATCTGTTTCGTCACTTAACCACCTGTACAGGACTACAACTTACTCAATGAGTAATATATATTCACGAAGCTCGCTCCATTTCGGAAATGCTGCGCCAATATTTGTTCTCACTTTATTTTGTTGATTTGCAATATCTTCTTGCCTTGCCCGTGTACATCAAGTTTTTTGGGATTGCAGAGAGCGTAATCATGATCCATGATATCGAAGTGCACAATAAATAACTACCACTTGCGATTTTGCCTTTGTGTTGCCGTAGTATTCATAGACGGAAAACGAGGATAGCGCAGATATTGCTTCATTGATAGGCGACAATGAACAGGGACGATTCGCTATTTAAATCTGGAATTTCTTTGAATTTAGAAATCCTACAAACTTCTGAGATAACGTAATACACAACTGCATGAAATATATAAAGCTGTACAAGTGGTTTTTGGATATTTTATTACAAAAATTGTACATATTGTGCTTTTAAGCTTTAAGGTGTGTTAAAAAAACCAGGAGACGTTTGGATATCTTAGAAGCAGAATGTATTTCGTAATCTCTCTTCGTAGCTCTGTAGTAGTCTTCGTCGTCTGACTCATCTCAATCATCTTCGTCATGTACTAAGGCAGTGTTACATTGTAGTTCATGTAGGTTTCAAGGGGAAGAGTACATAGAGGTGGAGGCAATTGAAACAAAGAATGCAAGTGAAGTATTCAGGAATAGCAAACTTCCCACATTACACCAGTCCTGATCCAGTCAGCATAGCCAATCAAATACTGGAGCAAAAGACGCCAACACACAAAAGTCTCAGTAATCAGCCTCATTTGACTTACAATACAATACACTACAAGAGGACAGGAACTTCACCTCAGTTTCTGATATGATGTCAGGATGTAGGATAAGAATAACAATAATATATGCACTTTATATTTCAAACGAATCTCAATGTGATACAAATTAATTAGACCCGAACGCTCTGATAAAAAGATAAGTTTTAAGACCAGATTTAAGAGCGTCAACAGTCTGAAGCATACTCCGGAAGAGCATTCCACAGTCTAGTATGAAGCTTAGTCTTTGCAGGTTTCAAAAGATGTCCTGTGGCAGTGCGGAGGCTGCGTGTGGACGGTAATACGTTATTTTTGGTAGGGAGGGGCATCCCCATAAACACACTGGTGAGCAAGAAGAGCAACCTTGTAATCAATTCTGAATGAAACAGGGAGCCAGTGAAGAGATTCTTTCATTCGTAATCCTACAGGTGCTATAAGTGACTAACATAGCAGGAGAATGAGGTTCCTGTCGTGGTTTTACATAGGACATTAGACAAATAGTTATATATATATAAATAATAAATAATATTTATTCATATAGCTAAGTTGAGAACAGATGTACAACAGAGCACAACAACAACAAAAAAACATCGCACATAACTGGAAGTGATAAGAAAATATGCAGAACAAAAAATGTAAGTAAATGCACCACTAAATAAGGAAGAAGTTAAACCTAAACATAAACCTGCCATCAGAGAGACATTTCTTCCTGTGACAGAACTTTTTCTTCTGTCTGCTGGTTTCTGTGGTGTTTGTATTCTATCTGTGTGTACTACCACAGTGTTGTGTTGTCTCTTTGCGGTCAGACAACATGCATTTGATTTCATCTTGCTGTAATGTTGTATAATATTATAGCATTTCTGCTGTAATTTGACTAGTTTGTACACAAAACAATGTTACAGTGAAAGTCATGAATATTGTTATGCTTTGTATGTGTCACAAACCTAGAAACCTGAACAGAGAATAGGCATAACAAAGAAAAAGTAATGAAAACATGGTTGAACTGCCGAAACCACAGCCCCAATAAACCCTTTGTGCATGATGTCAGTGTGAGGCTCAGTTTCATTATGCGTTATGAAGATGTAGCTGATTTGTTTTTCCTGAGTAGAACAGTACTTGCCTTCTATGATGAGTGATTCACAGAAGCTTCTGGTTTTAATAAAAACTCAATATTTTAAAACTTTCTGCTCAATATTTACAACAGTTGCACCATAAAAAACTACAACCAGACGCAGCTACACTCGGCGTAGACGATGCGCGTCCTCGCTGACACGTTCTCTCCCAGTTATAGATACAGCTGAGACGAGCTCAGATTAATGTCCTCTTATAGACGGCGTCTTGTCGTTTTATTCTGGTGTTGCATCACTCATAGCTTTAACATTTAAAATAGAATTTAGGAAGATGTATGCAACTGCAATCATTAGCTTTGATTAGCTCGTACAGCCTTGTCTCTTTCAAGGTTCAAGGCGAGCTCAGATTTTGATGAACACTGCTGGCAGCAGCGACGTCTGTATCTGTACCGTTCATATCAATGACAGCGTAATCTCCCTGCTTATAAATCTTGTATCTCTGATTAAACATGATTTTGGGGAAATGTTGTGTTAATGTTGGTACACAACAGCATATGAGGTACCAACTGTCACCATACAATGTTTAATAACTATTTTCTATCATTTTTATTTCCTGAAAAATAATGGTTTTGGAGATGGAGCCAACACCGAGCTTTGTGATTGTTGAATCCTAAAAACTAATAATGTCGGAGCAAATCATGATTTTTACTTTACATCTACCTCTGACTAGGCGTAAGATTTAGTCTCAGACGTAGCAGGTGTAAATTCTACGCAGGACTTAGAACCGGGCGTGCGTCCAGCTGGGGCAACTGGCTCCAGGTCTAGATAAAGAGAGTTAGCTAAATGTTTACCTATGTACATATAAATGTGCTTTAGGGACAATACTAGCTAATAATACAAAATACAGTAATACTAGGTAACAATACACAAATTTCAAATTGGCCAGACAACTATGTCTACATTTTTTGGGGGCCAACTGGGATGGAATAACCCAGACCAGAATTGCCCAAACTTTCAATAATCAAGGGTCAATAATCTGCAACAGACCAAAACTAAATGCTGCATTATACTGTATTGAAATTAATATTCTCCACATTTCAATTTCAAATAAAAATTGAATTTCACATCACAGAAAGGCCTTACAGCTCTTTTACTACTTGGCTGCCTGTGGTGAATGTAAATGTAGTAAATAGTATGTCAGATAAATCAGAATTTTTTATTGCAGCAGTGTTATGCATGTTTCACAGATGGAGTTTCAGCGGGTGCTGTTTAGGGTGCAGGAGTCTCTCTCTGTGGATGAGGTGCAGGACCTGGTGTTCCTCTGCTCTGATCTGCTGAGTCTGAAAGACCTGAGCTCCGTGAGCTCAGCCAGAGAGCTCTTCAGTCTCCTGGAGAACAGGGCCCTGCTGTCGTGGGAGGAACCGGCTCTGCTGCTAGAGCTGCTCAGGATCCTGAAACGCAACAGCCTGATCCGCAGTCTGTCCTCAGAGGAATTAATACCAATCAACGGCTCAGCGTATAGTGCACAAATCTCCCCGTACAGGTGAGGATGCTGCTGCTACTAACAGAGACCTGTTTGATCAGGTCAAAGCCCAGAAAGACAACTAAGAAAATATCTACTACCGAGGAATTTTGTTTTAGTAATAGTAGAGTAAATATCATCGTGTAAACAGAATCTGTCACTATTTGCAGTTAGTTTAAACAGCATATGGTTAGCAATAAATTATATTTACATTAACTTCAAGAAGCAAGTGGAAGTCTTGATAGCTTCTGTTTACAGTATGTAACCTAAAACTACTGTAAACTGAAAGCTGTAGTGTTAATACTTATATACTGCTATTGATAAACTAACACTAGCTACTCTTCTTTTTCTATTCATTTCCATTTATTATGCAAGTAACAAAAGCAAAAAAGCTTGTTATAATTAATTTATAATAAATAAAGGAAACCGATAGAATATTAAAAAAATGTGACCCTGGAACACAAAACCAGTCATAAGGGTCAATTTTTCGATTTATACATCACCTGAAAGCTGAATAAATAATCTTTCCATTGATGTATGTTGTTAGGATAGAACAATATCATACAATATATCGTTGGCTATTGCTACAAATAAAACTGTGCTGCTAATGACTTATGTACTATGCTAACACAGCTCCGCTGTTGTGTGTGTGCGTTTTGGATGGGTTAATCACCATACCTGTCCACAAGTTCACTTTCACTAGGTATTGTAGTGCATTATAAAATAGTACTGTATGCAATAACTAGATAAAAAAGTTTGTCGAGACAAACCTCAAGTTGGCTTGAGAAAGCCGGAGCTGAGAGTTTGAAAAATTTAAAATAGTTTAAGATGTTAAAAAAATTAAAAAAAAGTTGGCAAAGTTTCAGTTTAACGTTTTCAGTCTAAAAGACTTAGAAATAGTCAGATTATAAAGTCAGATAGTTACTAGTATGTTTCTAGCATGATTAGCATGCTAATAGCATATTGCTAACGTGAATAGCAAGTTACTAACATGTCGCTAGCATGATTAACAATTAATAGCATGTTGCTAGCATGTTTTTAGCACGTAAACTTAATAATGCATGTGTAAATAATAATTTAAATCCATATTATTAAATGCATGCAACCATATCGGGATAAACCCTAAACTCAATTCAATTCAAATTTATTTGTATAGCGCTTTTCATGATACATATCATTGCAAAGCAGCTTTACAACAGAGTAAT
>JAUMHP010000057.1:2225444-2247831 GCA_032361065.1 Enteromius trimaculatus
AGAATGTTTAAAATGCCCCACAATTTGTCTACCGATTGCAATGGCATCGCTCACACTCCGTTGTGACAGTAGTCCCTCGTTGACTACAAGCTGCAATGTGTGAGCAAAGCAGCCTGAGCTCCGCACGCCCATGTTTTCCATTGTCTTTTTCATGTTACTTGCGTTGTCTCTGAGTATGACGTGCACTTTATTCAAAGGAATGAGCCACTGGTCAAGCATCTCCTTAATTGCAGCCGAAATGGTATCGCTGGTGTGTGAACCATGGAAGTTTTTAGCCTGAAGCATTGCACCGTGCGGGGTACAGCTCATGTCCAACCAGTGGACAGTTAAACTTAAAAGCGACATTATAGACTGAGTCACCGCAGCGAGAGAACAGAACAAGTGTCGAGAGGGAAAGCAATCAAAGAAGACAAGGATTTCCTGCTACAGGATACAGTCATCAAAAAGGAAATGAAGATGTGTGGGTAGAAACCACTTCTAGTGCTAAAATGGATCAACAAAGACCTACACACATCCTGGGAACCTATTGAGGGGCTTGTGAATTGTTGAGTAGTGGTCATGATTTAATATTTGGTCATGATCTGTAGCTAGCTAACTATGTTTTTGTATGTATTCTATGTTATATTGGACTGTTTTTTTTGTTTTGGTTAGATCCAGCAGTATGAGATGAAGGGGGACAAGAGAGGAGTGTGTCTCATCATTAACAACTGTGACTTCAATAACTGTGGACTACGGAAAAGAGAAGGAACAGACATTGACAAAAGTACACGCTTACTAACCATTCACCAAGCACATACACATGCCAGCAGACTGAAAACCATCTTAACTTTTAAATGCATAAATGTTTTGCCAATCATTATTACTTATTTGGGTCCTCAGCCACCCAGGCCTATAGAGTATATGAATGTACGTCATGCCGCGCTGAATTCCTCTATGTTTTAGGACACGCTGAGGATCACGCAGTGTAAACACATGCAGACCACCAGTAAAATACCTGACCGTTTAATACTACTGCTTTTTTGAAAACCACCTTACAGACATAAAACATACTGTGTAAATATCTTTAAATAATAATTAAAAAAATCAATGTTCTCTTTGTCCAAGAGGCTGCAAATGGTCATTATTCAGTACAGTGGCTAACTGCTGAAACACTGGTTAGAGAAGCAAAACCATGGCTATTTTTCAAGGGGAGAATATAAAGCTAGATTTCAGTCAGTTATCATCGTCATGTATAATCATACTGCCCAGTAAAACCACTCAGCGTAAATAATTAAGCCATTATAAAGCTAACAGAACTTACTAGAAGCTGCTGAGACGTATATTTTGGGTGGTATGCAAACAAAGACCTTGACTTTAATGAAGCAAGCTGAAGATTCCTTTGATTAGAGATGCTGAACAAGAACGCAAGAGATCAGATGAATGAAACTTACTCTGGACAAACATGGCCAGGTATCAATGAGCTGCCGCAGATAATATTTTCTTCTGTTTGTAGTTTGGGGGCTTGCTTACAGTTTAATGCAAATCATATTTCAGATTCAGATCATTATCAGATCATATTTGAGGTGTTTACAGAGTTTCAGTTTAATTTTCTTCCAAGTTGCATACTATTATTTTATATTTATATGATTCAACTTTAGATCGCGTTGGAATGATTAACCCTTACTGTATACTATAATCACTATATTTTCCAATCTCTGCTGTAGCACCCATGTCCTAAATTCCCAGAATGCATTGCTGCTGTGACGACACATTCCCATTCTTGATATATCCAGCACGGTTGCCGTGATTTGGATAAGTAAGATATGATCCAAGATCAACAAAATAGGTTTACTGCCCGAAAATATAGACTTATCCCAAATCCTACCCAAACTGTATGCCTGAAATCAGTGGGACGTGAAAGCTGATTAACAAGGGTGTAGAACAGGGCTGTCCAATCTCGTTCCTGGAGAGCTGGTTACTGCAGAGTTTAACTCCAACCCCAATCCAACATACTTGAAAGCTAATCAAGCTCTTATTAGGCATGTTAGAAACTCTCATGCAGGTGACTTGAGGCAAGTTAGAGCTGAACTCTGCCTATAGGACTGAGTTAGAAGCACCTAACCCTGATCATAAGCCTAAAGAGATATTTCCTGAGAAATTATCCCTCAAATCTAATTGGTTACACTTCTAATGCGGTTACATAATACTTGTGACCATTTTTGTCCCCACAGGTAGTCTGGAGATTGTGTTCCAGTGGCTGGGCTTTGAGGTCCTGATCAGAGAGAACTGTGATAGCCATCAGATCCTGGAGGAACTGAGGAACCTGGCCGCTCATGACCACACGTCAGCCGATTGCGTGGTGTGCTGCGTGCTAAGCCATGGAAAATTAAAAGGCATTGTTGGGGTCGATGGACTGCTTGTCACCTATAGGGAGCTGATAGAGACCCTGAGTCCAACTCATTGTTCGTCTCTCTTCAACAAACCCAAACTGTTCTTCATTCAGGCCTGCAGGGGAACCGAAGATCATCCAGCAGCCTTTCCTCCAATTTTCCCAGATGATGGAGTCACGCCAGTCAGCGATGCAGCTGTACCCAGTGACTCTATACCTGAGATGGCAGACTACCTGTTAGCCATGTCCACAGTACCGCACTACGTCTCATACAGGGAAAAAGACAACGGAACCTGGTTTATACAGTCCCTCTGCCGCAACCTGGAACTGCTGGTGCCAAAGTGAGCAAGTCTTTCAGACAGTCCTCGATGGGGGGGTGAAAACTAGGAACAGAACAGGTCTTACATTTTTACTAGGGCTGGCCCTAATAGTAGACTAACCTTTAGTCAACACGAAGAGGCTAATTGATCAAAATTTTATTAGTCACTTAGCTGCAGAAACAAAAAATTGTCAGGATGTCACATAGACCATGAAGGACAGATTATTAACAGCTGGTCTGTGTGGTAACTGCAGTACATTGGTCAGGAAATGCAAGGGTTTGACTGATTTCCTCCAGTAATAGAAAAAGAAAAATATTAATACACACAAATAAATAATGAAGGGATTACCTACCGCTCTTTTAAATTCCACTTCGTGAGTGTGTGCACGCACCCATGTTGCCTAGTAATGAACGTGCTGGCACTTGGCGGGATCACGTAATTTACGATGAGTGTCATGGGATTTTTAATGAACATAGAGAGTCAGGACCTCGGTTTAACATCTCATCCGAAAGACGGTGCTCTTTTGACAGTATAGTGTCCCGGTCACTACACTGGGGCATTAGGACGCACACAGACCACAAGGTGAGCGCCCCCTGCTGGCCTCTCCAACACCTCTACCAACAGAACCTAGTTTTCCCAGGAGGTCTCCCATCCAGATACTGACCAGGCTCAGCCCTGCTTAGCTTCAGTGGGCAACCAGGCTTGGGCTGCAGCTGTATTCATATAAAGCTGAGGTTTCTTTGTTACTTCCGCTGGCAGGCTTTACTTGTGCGTTTGAGCGCTGATGTGCTACAGGCAGTTAAAGGCTCATTATTATGAATTATATGGTTTATTAATATAAAAGTGTGATTTAGTTCACTAAAGCGAACGATTATTAGTCAATCACAAAAAAAAATTGTCGAAGGGCAGCCCTTGTTTTTCCACTTAGCCCCCATATTACTTCTCTAATACATTAGAAACTTTATTACATTAAATTTGACAACAAAGGTGCAGAGCACACTGTGTGGAGCATTGCAGTGCACTCAACTAGTCCTTCTAGTTAGAGACATGAACTAAAAGTATTATCAGCCACTTTTATGAACACATTATTTCTTTCTTGACTTATTGGTTGAGTTTGGCACACTAGCATACTTAA
Organism: Enteromius trimaculatus; assembly: GCA_032361065.1. NCBI lineage: Eukaryota > Metazoa > Chordata > Actinopteri > Cypriniformes > Cyprinidae > Enteromius > Enteromius trimaculatus. Next base: position 2,229,268 of record JAUMHP010000057.1, read on the forward strand.
ATATGAAAGCTTTCCCGCGGTCTGTAATGTGTCCTGATTTGACCTTGGCTGGATCTCTGATCACGTGTCTCTCTGTCTTGTGTGCATGCAGGGGTGTCGATCTACTCTCCATCCTGACGCAGGTGAACAGCGATGTGAGCAAAAAGACAGACAAAAAAAGTGGTTTGAAGAAGCAGATGCCACAGCCAGAGTTCACCCTCACCAAGAGAGTGGTTTTCCCTCCACCCAAAACTCCCCTTCAGTAACGTCCTGATACAGTCCACACGTCAGACGTTCATCAGTGCTGTTTACATGACTACACGCACAATACCATGCAATTTACATTAAACTTGAATTGTTTTTTACTTTTTTCTCAGGTTGGACATATTGCACATATAGGGACTGTACATAAAAATGAAGAATAAATGTCTTATTTTTGTTGATTTTCTAACGTCTTATACGGTACAGTCCTGGACGATTATGAAGTATAAAGAGATGTTAAATTGTCAAATTCTCCCATTTATGTTTCTGCTGGGGAAAAGACTATGGTTGCACTTGTGTGTGTCTGTCCGAGAAGCACGATGTTCTTGTGTTTGATGATAAAGCACTTTTGTTTGTTGCTCTGCGTAGTTTCCAAACAAGAGAGGACTGTTGCAAGCAGCAGGTTATTGATCAGATGAAGGAAAACTTGCTACTGCTGTTTAAGTGTTAAAAGTGCACTCTAAATAAATAAATAATGGTATGGTGACCTAGGAATACATCAAATTCATGAGATGGTTAAATCGAGTGACCAAAGTTGGGTTGGAACTGATTACTGATTTAATCAGGATTAAACAAAAATGTGCTTGTAATTTGATAAACTTTCATCATAATTACACTATGTTTGTACTTGTTTTATTAATTACATATTATTCCGGTAATAGCAATAGAACAGCTGATCTGAGTAAGATCAATCAACTCTGAGTAGACTAACTCAGAGTTAAGTGTGTCTCAAAAGCCATTATCAGTGGAGCGCAGATATTACGAGTCACCGTGGCAACATCTGAAAAAAGAGGTTGGCATTTTTTTCTCCAGCTGAACTTGATGTGCTCATGCAAAGTTAAAGCAAATATGAGCACATATTTAACTATAATAAAAAATAAGTAATGTAATGTGTGACGTTTATTGACTTTCTCACAATCTAGTTACAGTACATGTCCCTGTTAAAGGTCAGTGAGCTAATTATTTGAAGCTAATATTAATATTATTATAAGCTAATATTATTTTTTGCAGTAATATCAAAGGTAAAACTTAAAACTGTGTTATTGAATGTAAGTGTAATTGTCATGTAGGTGCAATCCTGCAGGTATTAAAAGAACATGGCAGCATCTGAAAATGAAATGTAAAAATATAATATAATCAGGTAAGGTTTAAGCATGTCAAGGTTTTTTTTTAATACATACAGTGCATAGAGTGGCCTTACTTACTCTGCATCCCTGATACAGAAAGCGTCCATGAGCAAAGAGATGTAAGAGCACAGCCACGATTGGTGATGTTAGTGATGTAAGAACGGATTAGATTATGGATATACATAACTTAACTGATAGCAAAAATGTAACGTTATGGGTGTAACGGTGGTTGCCGAAACTAATTATTTTACTTGTTATTTAAGCAAAAAAAAAAAAAACATTCCGATGGACACAGGAACCCGGGTCGCCCGAGTGCTGACGCTATCGTCAAACCGCTAGACCACGATTCAATGTAAACCAGCGTGCAGACTTCATTTTACTTAAAGATGAAACTTGAGCCCAAATAAGAAAAAGAAAAAAAAACACAATTGGTTATTAATGTTCGGCTGCTAATAGAAAAGTATCTCATTGTCACATATTTTTTAACAATTATCCCGGATAGCTCAGCCACACAATACCACAATACTTTCTGAAACAGGCCCCCGGTGTAGTCTGTAACTCTATCCCCCAGTTTCACAGACAAGGCTTAAGCTAGTCCCAGACTAAATTGCATGTTTGAGCCATCTCAGATGAAAATATCTTGCTCTTATATCTTAAAACATGTCAGTGTCATTGTTTTGTGTTTAGATGCACACCTGTAATATTTACTTATAAGGCATTTTTGTAAAAGTTGCTTAAATATCTTAATTTAACTAATGCCTAGTCCTGGCTTAAACTAAACCCCGTTTGTGAAACCGGGCCTATTAGTGCGATGAGGGAGCTTAAATCTGAATCCGATTGGGCTGCAACCATAGACTGTACAACCAATCCCAAAGGCTTACGAGTGGTGGCGCCAGAGATGTGTTATTGAAGGAGGAGATGTCACACTCGGTGCCAATCCGGGTAACTACAGGACTAGCTGTCAAAACCATTGTTTAAAACGGTCAGGACAGCAGAGAAGTGAACAGATTGCTGATAATGTCTATGTATTTCACAAGGAACTATATCTTTACTTTTAGTCTCTTATACAACTGAAGAAAAAGAACGCCTTAAATCTCTATAATTTAACAGAAAATCTTAAACCCCTAGTTGTGTTTTCTCTCTCTCGTTCTCTTCATCTCATGTTATGAAAAAAAAATTATTAGTTATGCGTTTAAAAAGGTCAATAAAGTAAAAAAAAAGAAGAAGAAGGAGAATTACAAAAAAATAGTGGCGAGGTGAGCGGGCTGTGCCATAAAGTCAACCACACCTGTCGCAATATCATCCCTGATTCTACTTAAAAGCTGTATTTGAAATCGCCCCTTATGTAGTTCCCTACTTGACAGACATTTTAAGTGGTGTCCGAAACCATTGTGGACGTTCGAGTGCACTCCCACAATGCACCGCAAAAACGAGCGTACAACTGATGTACAGGTTAGAGAATCCCCATAATGCAGTGCGAGTGTCGCGCGCCGAATGAGTTCCCGCGTTTTGCCAGAAGATGGCGCCCGCTGCTATATCATTCACCCATAAATTTTACAAAGCACTCGTTCATGGCGTATTACAACTCAGGTACAAATTAATTGAACATTGATTATTTGTTTAACTACGGTTTATACATAATTTCCGTGACAGAATTCAAGTTAAATCCTTGAAACCTATTAACGGAGCTAAGTTACCTGTTTCAATTGATTATGACGCAAACGCGGAAGTGTCTTCTTCATTGATTTGGATGGATTCCGCAACGCTACACATTACAGAGGGCTCCCCTGCAGAAGAGGCTCTGGCGCACTGGGCGGGGTTTAGCCTCCGTATTCTGGAATCCTATTGGCCAGCGTGCTTCCATCCACGCAGAAGCGGCATACTCTAGCAATAATGGCCGATTCCCAGTAAGAGGCTCTTTATGTTTTTACACACAAGCTCTTCTTCTTTAATTTAACACAGGCATTTAATATTTGTGGTATCTAAAGACGTACGTGCCGGTTTAATGTAATATGCGCAGCGGTTGAGGTAGATGGCAGATTGTTTATAGAATAACGTTACACTCACAGACAGGACGGATGCATTGGTTATAATGAAATAATGAAGTGTCTCTTATAGGTTTTGAGCTGTATTTGCCCTCGCTGACTGGAGTTTTGTAGTTCGCTTTTTATCTAGCATGTGTGTATTGTGTCATTCTGAGCAGGTTTAACGTGTAGTTCTCGTCTCAGAGTCTCCGTGGCTCATCAGCGCTGTCAGGATAAAACACCCATCCAGATCCTGCACGAGTATGGCATCAAGACCGGCAGCGCGCCTGTGTACGAGCTCCTGCAGGCGGATGGAGAGACACACCAGCCCTCCTTCATGTTCAGCGTCGCTATAGGAGACATCACATGCCAGGGTCTGATATTGATATAACACCTACAAGGAATATAATAACTATATAAGGCGCACTAATACTCTAATAGATGATATTTTGTTTTTGAAGGGCGAGGATCCACTAAAAAGGCTGCTAAACATGAAGCTGCAGAAGTTGCTTTGAAATTACTGAAACGAGACAACCATCTAAAGTAAAATCCCCACTGTAGATGTGATATGAATTACTATAGATCATTTACTATGTTTATTGATGTGTTCTGGATCTTTTGCAGTGATCAGAGAGACGGTTTTTTTCCTGAATCTGGTGACACGTCCAATCCTGTCGGAGTACTGCAGGTATCTGACCCCTCCATTCAGTTTCTTTTACACAAATAGTGTTAAAAAGCTCATTTTCCAGGCTGGACCAGCCAGTGCACATGTACACGACCAGTCAAACGCTTCTGAACAGTAAGATTTGTAATGTTAGTTAAAGACTGATGTTGTAATAATGCTAATAAGCTGATTTGATGCTCAAGAAATGTTTATTTTTTAGGATTATTAGAGTTGAGTAGGTCTAGAATCTAAGAAATTAATACCTTTTATTAAGCAAGGGCGCTTTAAATTGATGATAAAGACATTTCTGAAGATGCAAAATATTGTACGCTGTTTTCAACATAATAATAATAATACATGTTTCTTGAGCAGCAAAGCTGAATATATCAGAATGATTTCTCAAGGATCAGGTGATGACAGGAATAAATTACAGTAAGTTTATTAAAATAGAACAATTATTTTAAATAGGAAAAATATTTCTACATTTTTGCTATAAAATGACAAAACCGACGCTGTAGATCACATGATCATATCAATATAAAACTACCCATATTCATACTGTATACAACATACTTTTTTCAATTCATTTAGGACTTAGACAGTGCATGAATTCGGACACTTCTTGACTTTGTAGATAAAGCCCGGCCCAGTATTCAGGAGGCGGGACTATTCTGCCGTACTGCCTGTAGCTCTGTGCATCTTATTGCTGGTTTTGTGGTCACTCTGTTTGTATGAAGTATGTGAAAACTGCCTCAGCAACCACCGAACGTAACGTGGGTCTGTGTGTGTGTTGTGTCAGGAGCTGGCGATGCAGAGGGTGTGGTGTCTGCCGGAGTATGTGGTGTGTCTGGAGTCAGGGCCCGATCACATGAAGGAGTTCACCGTTACCTGCCGTCTGGAAGGACTGGAGGAGTCAGGTGCTGTCTCTCTCACACGTGACCTCCCGCTGATCTCCGAGCGCTCAGCTGCTGATGCTTTGTGTCGTGTTTTTGCCCAGCAGGCTCTGGCAGCTCCAAAAAACTGGCCAGACGCGCGGCGGCCGCACGCATGCTGGGGAAACTGCAGAGTCTGTCCGGATCTGCCGAGATCACGTGGGTTAGTGTGGATTCTCTCACTAAATACTGTCGATCGATCCATAAAAACCAATGAGATGCTTATCGAAAGTGCGGCGTCCATGATGAGCTAGACATTGATCGAAACCTCTAGACACTCTTTATTTAAACACAAAAAATAAATAAGAACGTTATTAGGGGATAAGATTTTTCACGCATTGTGCTTGTAATCATAAATATAATTTCACGTTATATTTCCAAATGAATGTGGAAACGACTAAAGACAATATTTTTTATGTGTATGTTAATCATTTGGTGAATGGTTTCTTAACACTGTAAGACATTTGCAATGTGGAATTGAATCAGAGTTGAATGAGTGCCCATCAGATCATGAGGTGCTTATATTTTGAGCTCTTGTCCCCAGAGCCCACCGTCTCGCGTGCATGTGGAGAGCTTGCGACAGTCCACGGGGGAGAAGATAACCCTCTTGAGGAGGACGCCGCTCAGCATCCCGAACACAGACTACATTCCGATGCTGCTGGAGATCTCCCTGGAGCTGGGCTTTCAGGTCACATACATGGACATCGGTTCGTGCTTTCTCACTTTGTGTCATACGGCCTGCGTGTGTTTGATATGTGTGACCCTGAAGCACAACACCAGTCACCTGTGTATATTTGTAGTAATAGCCAATGATATATTTTATATGGTAAAATTACAAATTTTTCTATCAAGCCAGAAATCACTAGAGTATTAAAGGGTTAGAAAATGAAAGGAAAATTGTCATTAAATACTCATCCTCATGTCGTTCCAAACCCGTAAGACCTTCGTTTATCTTCTGAACACAAATGAAGATGTTTGTGATGATATCAGAGAGCTATCTGTCCCTCCACAGACAGCAACACAACTCAAATGATCCAGATCCAGAGACACAGTAAAAACATCAGTCCATGTGACATCAGTGCATCAACTTCAGTTTTGTGACGCTAGTAAAAAAACAATATCATAATGACATGCTGTTGTGTGTTGTGCAGATGAGCTGACGGTGAACGGTCAGTACCAGTGTTTGGTGGAGCTGTCTACTCGGCCAGTGACGGTGTGCCACGGTACAGGGATGACCAGCAGTAACGCCCACAACACCGCAGCACACAACGCCCTGCAGTACATCAAGATGGTCGCTAGTAAACACTAACAGCAGGTCTGGGATCAGCGTGCTCATGAATTCTGACCGGCACGTCCCGATCCTACACCAGCACTCCAACCAATGGACACCTCCTGCTGTAAGAGACCTGACTCTATGCAGAAAATAAATCCGTTTCTGGGTTACCACGCTGAGTTCATTCTTGGATGTTGTAATTCTTTAATGCTGTAATGCTTTATACACTTCAGATTGTGAAGAAGCAGCAGTAACAAACTAATTCAGCTGTAAAGCCGTCCAGTCGTCATACAGATCAAATCAGTTCAGTAACTGTAAGCTAACTGCGCACACACTGTGTGTATGTACGTGTGTATATATATATGTATATATAGTGGTCTTCACATGGACAAACGTGTGTACAAGCAAAAGATGTGATAGATAGCCTACCTTTACTAGGAGTTAGGCTGCTGTACTGTACTGTAGTTGAAAAGGTTTTGAGAGAAGCATTTGATTTAACAAAATATGCTTCATGTTTTGTGGTTTGTTGTGTGTATCTGTGTTACAGGGTTTTCAACCCTAGCACGTCTAAGATGAACTCAGTATCTGATGTGATGCTTGTGATTCATTGAATTGGAGACGTCTCCTTTAATAAGGTTTGAAAACATGGCGTGCATTTCATACTTTCATACTATCTTCTTTTATTTTCTGTTGATACGACCGGTTTTCTGTGAATTTCACTTTCTGTGAAAGTGTACTTGGGATATGAATAGTAAAAAAAAAAAAAGAGCCCCCCCCCCCTAAAAATAATGAACTGATCCATATGTGATGTCAAAGACAAAGAAAACTTGCCGCCGCCTTTTATAACTATAACTTATTAATATTGGGATATTGTGATTGTCAGGCTTAGAGACTCAACCCCGTCACATCAAATAAAGATGGAGAGCTATTACTTGTGAAAATGATCTTTTGTTATTTTAACAATATACGTTTTTTAAAATCATGCATGCCATGTGCTCTTCTGTTATTGCTAGATTAAGGGCAGGGGCAAATCATCACAACCCTATCACACTCAACCCTGTTTCTTATTATATCACAACGGGGTGCGTTTTTAACCCTTTTGTTCTGAAGTTATCCAGTAATTTCAGTTAATATATTTGATTAAGATATACTACATGCATATGTTAAAAGTAGTCATGTCCATCTTGTGTGTGTGCACGTGTTTTACCAGATTTTGTCTTCTCAGCGTTGTCAATTCTACAGATAATTACCCTATAATCACGACATTGTCTGATCTTTTTTGCAAATAAAAAAGAAATTGTGCATCAGTATTACATGTGCATATGTACAAGTATGTACAGCCTTTGCTCAATGCTACTATACTGTCTTTAGGGGTTATTCTGTTGGAAGATGAACCTTCTGCTCAGTTTCTGTATCATTATAGATGCAAACTCCTTTTGGTGAAAATTCACCTTTTTTGGGATCAAAATAGATCACGTACGAGATTAGTGTAGATCCAGTGAGGAGGTGGTTTTGGTGGAGGTGGGGGGTTTACAGTATACAAGCATGACCCTTTTCATATTAGTGTTTTTCATAAAAAAAAAAAAACGTTTCATGTATTATCATTTAATTGTACTTGCTATGCTACTTCAGTACAGTGCTAAAATTAGTTACAATCATTTTGTATAATAAATTCAAAATAAAGAGCTGGAAGGATCCTCTGCTGTCACTGTAGTTTTCATCCCGAAACTCTTTGTTTTCCACAAGGTTTTTGTCTTCTTGCCCCATATTTGAGCTCTAAAGCAGTCATAAGTAACACGGGTACATTTGTAGTAATAGCCATCAATGCATCGTATAGGTTCATTTCCTTCTGTAAATATAGCAATACTTTATTTTTGATCAGTCATCCTAAATATCGTTCTATCCAAACAACCCATACATCAAAGGAAAGCTTATTTATTAATCTTTCAGCTGATGCATAAATCTCAAGAAATAGACTGGTTTTGTGGTGCATGGTCATATATAGGTTAGCCATCATTGTAATTTGTATTCATTGGTAACCAATTCCATTTCATCCTTGTGTTTGCTCACATCAGATATAGAAAACTAATTCATTTTAACCTATATAGTCTATATTTTAAGATAAACCAAAGAGACAAACACTCTTAACTAAGCATTGAATTAAATATGTTGATGGGAGTTGGAAATGGCATGAATGACTCTTACCTGAATAATAATAACTGCTTTGGTGGCACATCAGTCTTTTATTTGCACACCTTGCCTTCAGCTCTTATCCCCTATACATGTGAAAAAGCTGAAGTGAAACTATGCTGAAACAGAAATAGTGCAACCTCTGTTTTGGTTGAGCAGTAACCAGAGCTGAAGCCCCTGGAAATGAGTTACAAACGCTGATATTGTGTCTAAAATGTATGTTACTTTATATTAAGATTTCATATTTGATTCACATGGCTGCAGGAAGTGATGAGACCAATATTATTTTATTTATCCATTATATTAAATAACTTTTTGACAGATATATCTTTTTATTGACTTAACCGAGACATAGTTTGGAATATTGAGGTGTTCTCTCGCAAAAAAATAGTCAGTTATTTACATTACAATCTGAAAACTAGATATACTTTATTACAAAAACCATCCATCTGCTTCCGAGGACATGTGATAACCACCTAGAGGCATATAGGTTAGTTCTATTTGATTTCAGTCAACACGCCACAGTATGGGTCAGCATGGTTAGCGATGAGCGGTCAGGAGATTATTTCAGATTAACCACGAGCTGCTTGCAATCAAGGTCTATGTACAGGTGCGATGCAGCCGGCCCTTTCTCTTTTTTGCCTCCTACTTAGCCGTCACAGCTGGTTGAGGGAAGTTTCTTTTGTTGTAGAAACTCTTTACCCACAAGGGTTTAAACTGCCGTGTTATCTCACATTTTGTTTTTGTAAACAAACGTGTGGAGGAATTAAAAGAGCCTCTTTGCCCGTGAGGGTGAATGCTGCTGTGTGTGGCAGTGTGCTACACATTTAAACCATAAGTATATGTTTTTATAATTGTATTGTGCAATTTCATAGCCATATTTATAGTACCAAACACTGATTTGGGATTACAGTTTGGGTGCTTGCTGCAATTCGGACAAAGAGGCCTCTTCGTCTCTGGAGAACGAAAGCTGTCTAACTGAATCAAACTTGCTTGTTGTATAATGCAAGAGGAGGGCACCGCTGGTTTACCCTCTGAGATGCCTGCAGCCACTTCAGTCTGAGCGAGATCCTCAGGAGGAAGGGGTAAAATGTAAGCTTGTAAACGCAAGCATGTAGAAGGAGATGTTGGTCACCTTCAGAGGCAAATGCAGGGTATGCAAGAAACTGCGAACACTTTGTTGGAAGCTCAGCAATGGGCTGCAGAGGCTGGGTCTTCTGATCCAGAGGACATCTCTGAGGCCATGTCCACACTAATACATTTACACACAGTACGGTGTGTGCGGTGTACAATTGCTACTCCCGTAACTCTGGGGAGAGGAATGGTAGTTGAATTGTTATTTTTTTCTTTACGCAAAAAAACAACAACATTTCGCCAAACTGAATCACAACATTTCTGGATCTGGGATCATTTCAGGTGCGTTGCTGTCTCTGGAGGGTCTGGGGGGTATTCCAGGTTATGTGTCATACCTGGGTAAGTTTAAGAGTAAGTTAGTGGATAACCTCAACTTTCGGTTTCAAAAACGGAGGTAACTTTCCGGATATGTATGCAACCATAGGAACTTACTCTCTGAGGATAACCTGCTCGAATCTGCGCTTAGCACAGAGAAAAAAAGCGCCAGTTTTTTGCGTCAGGGCATTTTTTGTACAATGTGGCAGTTCTACATGGAATTACTCCCTGGGCAAGACCCCCTCTTGAGGCTCTATTATTGCCCACTGAACAATCGTCTTTGTCAGACGTTGAAATGACATTCCTGACAAGCCAGAATGAAAGTTTTTATAACGTCTGACAAAGACGATTGTTCAGTGGGCCCCCAGATAGCTCTCCGATATCATCAGAAATATCTTAATTTGTGTTCAGAAGATGAACAAAGGTCTTATGGGTTGGGAATGAGATGAGTACGCTTGGACCACTGATGGCAGACGAAGCATACTGACAAAGCTTTTCATGGTTTTCTGCACCTTGACAGTGTAAATGTTTGGCAGTTAATGGGACAGTCACAAGCCTCCTGGTTTTCATTCAAAATATCTTAAATTGTGTTCTGAAGACAAACCTTTTACGGGTTTTAAACGACACTGGGGTACATGATTAATGACAAAATGTTCCTTTTGGGGTGGAGTAACCCTTTAAAATAATAATAATAATAATAATAAAAAAGGAACTAACATTGTCCATAAATCTTAAAACTCTGTCAGTTTTGGACTACCAGCCCGGCCTCCTCAGCACATCTCTTTAATAGGAGGTTCTGAATTCGAGTTGAATAATGAGACTGGTAATAAACAACAGACACAAGATGCAAATAATGACTTTGAACATAAATCTGTATTTCTCACTATGAATCTAAACGTGAAACAGCGGGTCTGGAGAGTGTCCTAATGACACATCAGGAGTTGTACAGCAGTAGAGCACTGGAGCAGCTGCGAACAGAGAGAGATGTCATCGTACAATTGCACTTCTTCAGCTGAACACGTGAATTAAACTCCCACACACAGTGCAGGACGTCCCAGCGAGGACCTAACGAGGCAGAAATTAAACAGACATTTTAATAAGGCATCAGAGATCATTGGCAGGCTGTGACATGTTTTCATGCAGTGGTGAGAAACTAACGGTGGATGCACTCACTACAGCGCCTTTCCCTACGAGGATCTCCACCTGCTATTTCTTCTCATCTCAGGCTAGATAAATCTAAAATGACCCTTCCCTATAAGCTTCAGAAACATTCAGTCGGATAAGCTCTTGATGTGTAAATGAAGATGGTTTCGAGAAGCATCTCCACGTTAAACTTAACAGAAAAACACAACGATCACAAAGAGTATAAGAACTCAATATGTAGTTTTGTAGATGCAGGCCTCCTTCTTTTGTTTGGACTGCCGTTCATATCCAGCAGGCTGTGTTATGTGGTCGGGCTCTCTGTGGGCTCTTCTTGGAGGAAAGTGCGTCAGTGTGCAGAAGATGAGGTGCTGTGGATGGACTGTGCTCAGTAGAGTGTGTTGATATGGTTTCATATGCGTTAAGGCACAGTGAAGGACTCAAACAGTGACGTACAGGTCTACTAATGGCAGAGATCATCTCTGTCACTGTGACTACACTGTTTTTGGCTTTTTTCGTTTTTGTACGTCTACTGACATTCTACTGTTTCTTTTCTAATCTACTCACACGAAATAAAAATCTTTAAAACTACCAAAAAATTCAATTCAAAGAAAACAAAAACATTCCGATCCGCGCAGATCAATCAAAGTCACTAAAGAATGATTTTACGAGTGATTTTTGTGTTTGATGAATGAGGTCTAGAGCAAATGTTAGAAACACGATCTCCATTCGCACTAGAACACTAGTGTACTACATACTACATAAAATAGTAAGGCAAACAGCATGCATTTTGCAAATGTATTCTGCTACATTGTTGTCACATGACTTCTCTCAGAATGTTTATCTAGGAAATAAAAATGGTGTTTAAGTATATACTCTGAATCTGATAAACAGCAGGGTCAGTATTTAGTTGTATGCTATACTTCAGCCACATATTTTTGTAGTACGCACTAAATATCTGGACGATTCATTTGAATTCACAAATGCATACTAAAATGCTACTTTTACTACTTTATCCCTCAGTTTCACAGACAAGGCTTAAGCTAGTCCCAGACTAAATTGCATGTTTGAGCCGTCTCAGATGAAAATATCTTGCTCTCACATATCTTAAAACATGTCAGCGTCATTGTTCTGTGTTAAGATGCTCACCTGTAATATAGGCATAAGGCATTTTTGTAAAAGTTGCTTGAATATCTTAATTTAACTAATGCCTAGTCCTGGCTTAAACTAAGCCCGAAACTGGGCCTTAGTATACTAAACTTGTTTACTTAAAGTCTGCTAAATTTAGTAATTTTGTACTTAATGCACTTTAATTGTGCGGAAGTAGTGCTGAAGTCCAATTAAATACATAATTAGTATATTTGATTGTGCTAAAGTGGAACTATTGCAAGTGTACTTTAGGCACACTTCAAATATTTAGCATTTAAAGGGCAATATTACACAATCCTTAATTAAAAGTGTCATAAACACGTATTTTAGGCTTATTAATAAGAAACATGCAAGTAATAAAGTGTAATTAACATTTTTATATTCAGTCTTGAGTTTTCTGTCAGCAAATATGTTAAGAGATTTGAACTATACTTATAAAATAAATGTAAGTATATAAGTGAAATATATTACGTTTTCTGGGTAATGTATGCTTAAATTGTATTTTCACACACTGCAGAACATACTTCTGAAAAAACGTTTCTGGCCTGTCAGGGTGGAAGGAAGTTTTCTAGTTTGTGAATTATGGGTGTTATAAGAGGTGGGAGCCAGCATGATGCTTGTTAACTATTCTTATCTGTCATCAGTGTAAAATGTGGTATCACCACTGATCGAGTCCTGAATTGGTGTAAACTCTGAAATGCAATAAAAGGTTGAGAAAACAGCTGTGGTGCATAAAACATACAAACTTAGATTAGTTAACTTACATTAGTTTTAATAATATAGTGTTGCATTGTGTTAGCCACTAGAAGTCAAAGGTTAGTCCAGAGTGATAATATCTCTGATCAGTAATAGCCGTCACATTATTTTAAACAGTGTCATTTATAACAGAAGACAAAGTCCACAAGGATCAGCTTAAAAGTAAATGTGAATTAATGCCACTGTTCATATTCATTTTCAGGTTGTATTTGATAGACGTTTTCCACAGCCATCTCTCTGTTGTACAGGCCCACGCTGCTGCCGGAGTTACTGTAGATGACCGAGTTCTCTAAATTCTGGGCTCTGAGGGAGAAACATCATGAGAAACATTTGGTTTAATGACCAGCAATCTCCACGACATACTGTATAAGGTCACGTAATTGAAGAATCATACTGTACTTGCTTTGATGCTGTTATGCATTTCTCCCATCAATTCATTTAGTTTTTAATGATAAAATGCACAGTATTATTGCCAAGACACACTACCGTTCAAAAGAACGGGGTAAGATTTTTTTATTCATTTGAAAGTCTTTTACTTAATTTCTGATCAAATAAATGCAATATTGGTAAAAGCAGCAATATTGTGTATTATTATTAGAATTTTTCCAATGCAATAGAATTTAAATTTCAAATTGGAGCCATTACTCCAATCTTAAGCGTCAAATCACTCTGAAATCCTTTTACTGCTCAAGAAACATTTCTTAATTACTATTAATGTTGAAAACAGTTGTTTTTAATAGCATTTATTGTGGAAACCATGATTTGTTTTACTGGGATTCTTTGATGAACAGAAATAAAAAAAAAAAAACAGCAATTATTTGAAACAGAACTTTGTAACAACATAAAGGTAAGGTAAGGTATGCTTCATTGTCCCCAAAGGGAAGTTTGTCTTGGGCTCTAAAGACACCCGCTGCATCACTACCTTGACAACATTGACAGGGTAAATAAACCTTAGTTGCTGAAGAAATAAATGAATGAGTTCTTGAACCTATTCAGTCTGCATCTCTGCTTTTTAAAATCTTAAATGCCTCCCTAAACAATGATTTTTCATACAGGACCCGGTGATGAGAATGTTCCCCCATACCAATAATCTATATGGCAATTCAAATGAAATGTGTAATTTTTGTCTTTAACTGTACAGATTACCATACCAGAGATGAATTCCATAAAAAAATCACATTTTCCATTACAGCTTGATAAAACAACCTCATGATCTTACTGTTAACACCAAAGAGTCTTCTCAGAAAATAAAGTCTCTGCTGTAAAAAGCAAAGAGTTTCAACGTGGACATTCCAGGTCAATATGAATACCCATATATTTATTAGAAGACAACTGGTTAAATTATGAATAAAGACTGATCTTCGATCCCCAATTGACCCAGTTTTTTTTTTTCACATTGACAACAAGATGGTGCGCATCACACCACTCAACAAATTTAATTTTAATTTTATGTTTAATTTCGTCATGATAAGTTGGTCTTTGTAAAAAATGTCTTAAACTGTCAATTTAATGCATCCTTTCTGAATATTGTATAGTACAGTAAATTGTATGGTATAGTAATACAAATAATAATAACAAAATGTTACTGACCCCTGACATTTGAGCAGTAGTAGTATGTGTAAAGTGACGAGTAGTGGTATTTTAATAGTATCGTGCCAACAGCATGAGTGCCATTTATTTTCATTATTTTATTTGCATCTATTTTTAATCAAAAGATAGGAGTTAAAGTTTTGAATTCTTCTGAATTCAGGAAAGTTAGCACTTCCAGGATTGACTTACATGTCTACCGCAGCTCTGGTTTTCTTCTTTTGCTTCACTGAAAGCAGAAACACAGTTTTATTTTGTAGTCAACAAAGTTTACTAATATTGCTGTGAATTTAAAAAATATGAATCGCCCGAAATGCGCTTTGGACTCACATATCAGTAGGACAGCAATGACTATCAAAGCCAGCAGTAACAGGATGACACCCACAATCACCGCAGATATGTTTTCCTTAAAAACACAAATCAGTATAAAGATATCAAATGATTGTTCTTTCAGATATTTTGCAAATACATCTGAGGCTTTCTATTGCTGTGAAATACTCACACTATCCTTTTTTTCCATGGTGGATGATTCATGATTATCAAATGAGGTTTCTTTTTCATAACGTAAACACAGTGGTCAATCAGCATATTCATAAATTCACACAATTATAATATCATAAAATTATTTTCTGTCTCATACCGTATGTTGTGTCGGAGAACCACTGTTCAGAAGTGCTGCTCTGTGGAGGATCTGTTGAAAAGGCGATCGAAGAACTCTCTTGTGTTGTGTTCCTTTTGTCTACAAAAAAGATAATGTTACATAATGTTCTTTAAACAACCAATTAAAAGACTTTTAAAAAGCAGAGATCTTTAATGACTAAATATTTGTACATGCAAGTGCATATTTTTTGACTCGCCATAATCGATCATTGTTAATAATGATAAATTACAGATAATGAGAAGTGTATCAGTTTTTCAGAAATGAAACCTTTTCTTCAGTCATTATAGATCCACTGCCAGGGTTAAAATCATAATACCTCCTGAAGTTTCAGTGGTCTGTGATTCAGACGTTATAAGGCCAGAAAAAGTGGTTACCAAAGGCTCTGGTGTGGTAGGACCAGGTGCTTTGAAACAGGACATACAATGTTCCTTTTTAAAAGTTCACACTCTCACATGAGCAACAAAACTGCTGACAGGACTGACTTTACACAGCACTGATCTAATCTGTGATGACGGAATGATGTCAGATAACATCCTTATTGATCTGTTCATTATTAGACCTGGTTAGATAAGTTTTTAGTGTGGCACTGTATGTTTTCATCATTCAGCCATGACAGATTGACAAAGACTCACATATATTCACATATAAACACACACAAGTACCCTCTGTCATGGCAGTGCTGAAAACTCCTGTAGTTTCATGCGCAGATGTGCTGCTCGACATGGATGTAGTTTCCAATGTAGTTGGAATAAGTGCTTTGAAGAAAATGTATTTCAATTTAAAACTGTACTACTTGTGTGTGTGTGTGTGTGTGTGTGTGTGTGTGTGTGTTTTTAGTTCTTTTTTTACCTTTTCTGTCTAGTAATGTGAAATATTCCTACAATTTAAAATGTTTTCTATTTAAATAACTAATAATTAATAATAATTACGTTTTAAATTTATACCAGTTTTTTCAGCAAGGTTAATAATATAAATTTGTCAAGTATTTTTAAAAAGTCCTACAAACCCCGACATTCAAAAATATAGAAACAATAACATAAAATATGAGTAGTAGCAGAATGATTGTTTTAAACAATTAATTAACTGGAATTCGGTCATTTTAAGTATTTTGGCATTGCAAAGCTATGCTTTAAACACTTACCGTCATCAACAATCAAGTGGACGTAATACATCTTATCATTAAACCATCCAGGCACATGAATGCGGCATCCATATTTGCCAGAGTCTGTTTTGTCAATGTCTCGGATGGTCAGAGACACGTCTCCATGCTGTATGTCTCCCGCCAGCAGGTATCTGTCGGATGTTCTCTTCACCACTCTGTCTCCATCACTTGCAATAATTTCTTCACCGCATCCCATATTAGGAATGTCTCCTATCATCCAGCATATGTGGCATTTTCCGTGATATGTGCTGTCATATTTGCATGGCAAAACGACACTCTCGCCCTCAAAACTCTGTACTATGACGTCGCTGCCTTTTGAAACTGAGAAGGAAACAGATTTATTTGATTTTATTTATAATTATTTAATTAATTAATTATTATTATTTTTTTTTTTTGCAAAACCTAAATGTTCTATTTAGATAGTAAAATTAAAAGTTAACACAGCCTACAAAATTCGAGTTAATGTTTATGTCCGCATAAAATGATGGGTTAGTACATAATTAAATACTTCATAAAACATACTTTAAATATTAATTTTAATTATTTATAATCGTTTTCCTCACTGTCAAAAATGACTGACATTAACCAGACTTCAATTTAAATCTAAAACTCACACGTGAGATAACAGAGGATCCAGGATGCAAACAACCAGCTGTGAAGATCAGTCATGTTGAAAAGGTTTCTTCCTCTCTGCAAGTAATGCTCAAGACAACCTCATCTCTCTTCTTACATGATAAACCTTTATGCGGAAGTCAATATGCACATGACACTTCTCAGCTTTTCTCAAATGTGCAGTCAGACTTCTTT
Organism: Enteromius trimaculatus; assembly: GCA_032361065.1. Taxonomy (NCBI): domain Eukaryota; kingdom Metazoa; phylum Chordata; class Actinopteri; order Cypriniformes; family Cyprinidae; genus Enteromius; species Enteromius trimaculatus. The sequence continues at coordinate 2,246,429 of JAUMHP010000057.1, forward strand.
TTTAGAGTTTCACTTCCATATGTGACTTACTACTCTGTGGTAAGCTTCAAATAACGAAAGACAGATATTTGGAAACATATTGACATTAAAGCACGCGCCAATAAACAGAACACAAAAGTTTTTGCTTTTGTTTATTAACATTTCAGTTTTTGTACATTATTAAAACTTTTAATGTATTTTTAATGCAACCTTATTGAACACTAGAGGCCGCTATTGTGTGATAAATTCAATAGAGTTTCCATCCAGACACGCTAAAAACTTTCCACGGGGACATTTAGTAATTGATTTCTGAGAAAGAGATGCATGACATTCGATTAAAGTTTGGAAGCTTTTTACAAAACGACTTTACAAATGAAAATACAGATAACAGACATTTCATAGGCTAGTGGAAACAAAAACAACAACTACACAATAATGCAAATAAATTATCTCAGATTTAGATTAATAACTGATCAGTTATTTTATAAATATTAGGCACTGAGAACAAACAACAAAAAGTATATATATAAATATATATGTATATGTATATATATATTTTTATATATATATATATATAAACATGTTACCATGCATGTGGTTTTTTGACACAGTCATAGTAACCTCAGAACTATCACACTATATCCTTTGTGTGGTTGTTGGGCCATTAAGGCTGTTAGATTTTATATTCTCATGCAGCTGTTGTGTTCTCCGGAGCGCCGCAGTCCTGAGGGCAAAGCGTTCAGATAGACGCGTTAATGCACAGTAAGCAAAACTGGCCATGAGTCACCTCTTTCACTTCCACTCAGCCATGGAAGCACATTCTGAGAGCCAAATTTAATGCTGTATGCAGCATGAGAACCTGCAGAAGTTTCCACACAGCCATATGGAATGAGCAAGTGCTTCTGGTTCATGTATTTAAAAAAAAAATAGTTCAGTACACTTTGCAAACCATAGGCTACCGTTGCATACAGCGATCTATTTGAGTGAATATGATATATGTGAACATGATAACTTGACAAGGTCACATATTTCACCACCCATATAATATAAATATATAAATATGTGACCTTGCTATGTCACACCATATGACAGGGTCCAGTTCTTATTTGTCAACTGCCCAACTATATATATATATATATATGGGTAGTTCGCAAATAAGAATTTGGCACGTCCTATGGTGTGACTTGGTAAAAATGTAAAAAAAAAAAAACAACCTTAACACATAAACAATCCTTAGTCACATATTTATGTTTATGTTTAGTTACATACTTCACCCTATATTACATAATGATTCATGTTTTACTGTAAATGATAATTAGAATTAACATTAAGGCCTTGATATGTATTACATATTATTTGACAACACAAATTATGCTTCATTAAAAAACAATAACACCTTGCAAAAAATAAATAAATAAATAAAA
>JAUMHP010000057.1:2247931-2265545 GCA_032361065.1 Enteromius trimaculatus
TTGTAAAATAAGATGTCTAAATTACCTTTTTTTATTCAGTGGCGGAAAAGGGCTTCCATATGAGACATATTTTAAAAACATTTAAACCCACACTTTTGAATGTGAACACATTTTTACTGTTTTACCATCTGCATTCAGCGGCAGAATGAATCCATATCTTTAAAGGGGTCATATGATGCTATTCTAGTTTTCAAACGTGAGTTTTGAGCAGTGAAGGGTAGTGCTTGTTGTTTCTCCGATCACAAATGCAGACAATCCCAGTGCACTGGATAGCTGGCCAATCAGAGCACACCTCGCTTTCTAGAACGATGAGCTTTGTACAAATCGACCCGTTTGAGGAGGCAGGGTTTAGAGGAGAAACAATAATGTGCAATATGTGGAAAATTATGGTTTTTTTTGCACCTTAAACCACATAAACACATTGCATTACACCAAATACACAAAACAATGCTCTTTTTAGCAACATATATGAAGCCTTTAACATTAACACACACACAGACTTCTTACCTCATTCTCTGATGAACTGGCGGATAGAAGCACCTCTTGAGCATCGAAGAACTCAGATACTGACTCTGACATGGAGAGCCTGCTCTCATTGGACACCTGCTGAGAGAGGGGGATGCCCACGTGGAGCGGATCACCAGCCTACAAAACACACAAACATACACATTTAAAGGATTTCAGGCTCACTTCAGTGTGTCAGTTGCAGATTTGTGTTTGTAGAGCTAAAATTTATCACAGGCAACCAATTATACTCAAGGCCATTGCACAAAGGTACACAACCCAAGGTGAGGAGCACAAAAGCCTGAAGGATTTACAGTAAGTCTTGTAGAAAGCGAAAGCCTTGATAAACAGTGTCTGTTGCCAATAGTTAAACACATGGTTGATCAGTACGAGCAGCCATCTCGTGGGACTCATTACGTCTAATGATTGCTCTGTTTGGCTGTATTGCAGCCAAAGAGTATGAGGCGTAAGTAATGAGTGTCACTTTCTGTCTGATTCATCCTTTAAAGACACAAACAAGAGCAAACGTAAGAGATTTCAAAGCTTAATTAGTGACTGTCTTTATGATCAAGAAAATGAGTGATGAACCCTGTAGCTCCAGATGGTTTTATGCTCTTCTCAGTGGTAAAAAGGGACAATTAGATTCACATATCCTGACCAGACTATTTTATTATTCTTATTCATATCCAACACATTTCATTGTTAGGAATTCAAATGGTTTGGAGAGGATGAACATTAGACCTCGTCAGGACTGCTAATGATGTTCACGCTGACGACCTGGTCAGACAGAACCGACTCGGAGTGGATCCGGTTCAGACGGGTCTTCAGCTCAGCATTCTGGGACAAGGCCTAGACAACACAGTCATCCAGAACAAGTACATGAGTGTACGAGAGGATCACAAAAATAGATCTAGAGACATTAACATACATTCACCGAACACATTTTTATGACAAAACTTTTTGTCTTAGGCTAGAGCAGGGTTTCTCAAATCTTACCCTGGAAGTCCAATGCCCTGCAGAGTTTAGCTCAAGGTAAGATTTGAGAAACCCTGCTCTAGAGGATGATTCAAAATGGGTTTGGGGTCGGACAGAGGTTTTTTAAAAGAGTTCTCTTCTGCTCACCAAGGCAGCTTTTATATGATTTAGATAAAGTTAAATATAGTAAATACAGTAATATTGTAAACAACTATTACAATATAAAGAAAAATTTCAATCGCCATCGTTTCGGCTGCCTCAGTGTGCTCCAGGCCCAGGCACGTGAGACAACGATCATGACCGTCTGCTGGCGCCAGGTAACGGCCACATCCAAGAACGCAAGGGTTGTACGACATCCTTAAAAGGACGTGTCTTTACAAAGACGAACCACCCGTGAGCTAGCTCTTTTAGGCTTAGTCTCTTTTGTGAAAGGCTCAAGCGCACAGGGGAGATGGTACGCTCGCATCCAGCAGTGGATAGTGCAAACTGCTGTGGAAACCACTCGACACCGTCGCTGTTACGCCGTGACACCAGCCCTGCCAAATTCGTACTATTTCATAAAGGGCTCAGGAACAGGATCTTCATAAGAAACTCGGCTCCGAAGTGAAAAGCTAATGAACGCTTAATCCGCTAACCTACTTATACTCGCGCTGCGATCAGATGCAGCTGGATGTTAATCAGCGTATGCCAATTTCAGTGGCGTGTTTTCATACACACAGAGTAGATTGGCCATCTCGAAGCGAGATTCCTATTCGTTTATGTAAAAACGCAAATAAACAGCAAGATAAAATTATACCAGATTTATTTTTATTTATTTATTTTTTACTTTTTTAAAACATATAAAGAAAAAAAAAAAAAAGTTTTATACTTGCATTAAAACAATAACAGTCCAGTAAAATATGTTTAAGGGAAATAGTTTTTTTTTTTTTTATGCAATTTATTCCTGTTCTCATCTACCTAATTTCAGCATCTATATGTTGTTTTGGTCATTCAGAAAAGCCTGAGCAAATTCTTTCATCATAGATTTTATGTATAATTGTCTTTTTAATAGTTTTTTTTTAATTGATCCCAAACTTATAAACATTAGAGTAAAATCTCTGGTAAAGGTCTTACTAAAACATACAGCAGTTAATAAAATCATATATATATATTTATAGTCTAAATGTGCAGAAATAAAGGGTTAACTTTTTTGTTTTTGTTGATTATAACAGTAACCGGTGGAGCTTACCTGTGATAGGGAGTGGCGGAGGGTTATAACCTGATTTGATTGGCCGGTCTGCTCCTGTTCCAACAACACCTGTTTAATCTTCTCCTTCTCTATGGCCACAGTGTTGAAGGCAGACTTCAGAAGAGAGTGCACTGTAACATACACACTCACAGGTTCATGCGGAGTACAGGCCATGTCTCTGGGTCAGAACCTGTGACATGGACCTGTTGCCCGCTATCACTCAAATACAGCTGTGCACCTATTGTTTATCAGTGTGTAACTGACTGTCTGAAGCAGTGTTTACAACATTTCACAACCTCCAATAAAAAAAAAAAATGCGTACTGACTACTTCATTATTTTAGCTCACAGATTCAGAAAATTCGCCATAATAAAGCAATAATTGCCAAGTAGCTGTGGTTTACGGTGAATTTATAACAGCTAAGGTGCGTTGTTTAGTCACAACACAACCCTCTTAGCTGTTATAAATTCACTGTAAACCACGGCTTCACGGGGCTTATTGCTTTTACAAAACGGTTATTCCATATATGTATTAAGGTTTCACAAAATCAAAGAGCAAATAAAGTCTAATAATATTAACAAAAAATGTACACTTCCGGCAAAACAATGTAGTTCCTCATTTACACTAGTGAGTTTTCATTTTAAGCCTTTTACGCCTTTTGTTAAAATAATCCAACGTTTTCAAGGTCGAAAACAGAGACTTTGAAAAACAATGCAGACCCTGTTTTAGTTTGAAAACTCCAGTGTAGCATTTCAGTGTAAAAACGATGCTGTGGATGTCCACATTACCTCTGTGTATCCTTGATGACCGTGTAAACAATAACATCACAGCGTAGAACCGCAGTTTAAACGAGGATCGTTTTCATTATAAAACGCCACTTTAAAAAAACTAAAAAATACTAGTGTAAAGGGAGCCTCACAAATAGTTGTGGTTCCAACAAAGTGGTTGCCAAGCAACCCACAAAGTAAAAAATGGTGTATGTTTGTAGAGTATTTTACAACAGCTTTGAACTTGGCTCAACCAATCAGAATCAAGGATCAGAACTATCCATTTTATACAATATATTTTTTTTTACTTCTCCAAAATTGGTAACTTCAGAGGTTGTAAGTCTTTCACTAAATTCATTAGAAGCTAGAATTAATTCACTAGAAGCAATTCACAAAAAAATAGTAAATTAAAAACACAAAATTTTCTCGCCATGGCAATGTGGATCAAGTGACACTGGTTTGAATGCTTTGTTCACCTTTTTGTGCAATTATGCAGAAATCTTCCTGCAGTTTGATGTAATCGCTGGCACTGTCGATACTGTCAGTCAAACGTGTGACCGGGGTTTGAAAATCAGCCAACTCCGCACATAGGTTAGGATTAGAGGAGTGGAGACGCACTTGAGACATACTTGCACTCAGGGGAACCTGAAACACATACAAATTACAGTGAGATACTGTAGAAGTGATCCCAGACACAGTCCTGGGATAACCAGCAACCTGGGCCTCCGAACACAGCCCCCGAACACAGCTGAGTGAGGAAAAAACCCAACTGGGGACATCTGAAGTCTAGATTGGATGAGTATAATTTAGTTAGATTTCAGTCAAGACTTTGCAGACACACAAAAACACACATCAGTCCAAGCAATGTAAAATTAAGCTCACAGGCGAACAGTGAAATTAAGCTACTTCATACAATAGCACACGATGACACGTGAACCACCAGCATGCATTAATGTGTTATCATGAGCTCAAATAATCAACAATCAATGGTCATACAAAGTCAGCACAGGTTGTAAGTAGAGTTGGTTAGAGTCAGAACAAAACCCCATCATTCAGAGCTGCTGACATCCAGTTTATTTTTTAAAACATTCAAGTTCAAACCCTATTTTACTGCACCAACTGTTTTGAATTTAAGGATGCAGATAAGATCAGAGTCTGCTCTCCTTTGGTCGACTCACTCAACATCTCATTATGGCACCATACATGCAACTGTGTGGTCATTTATATAGCCTTACACTGCCACACATTTAAGCCACTGTCAGCCCTACTCATGGAGTACACAAAATGCTGGATGGATTTATATTTTGTATGGTTACCTAATTAAGCACACCTGAATCAACTCATCATTTCATTAGGAAGTCATCCAATTTAAGTCCCGCTGGGGGTACTAACCCTTTAAACACACCTGACGAATCTAACCAATGTTAGGATCACTATAAAGTTACACACAAGTGAGTTTTATCAGGGAGGGAGCTAAACTCTGCAGGACAGAAAACGTCAAGGAGAGAGACCAGAGTTGCCGCCCCACAATGTGCTGTCTTGATAAAGCACTCAACAGAGGGAAGATTTTATTTCACTGAGCGGCCAAACATTCATGGCTTCCATAAAGAAGGAATCTCACCATCTGTCCAGAGTGTTTAGGCACTGCTGTCAATTCCTTCCCTTTCATTACCTCAAACTCCATCCAAGGCCGCTTCGCAGAACAGCAGTCTTTATGCAGGATTTCCAGAACAACACAAAAAAGGGAAAAGCATGCCCACATTGACAGTCACTGAGGTCTTTGCTTTTTATAAGATTGGGCTCACCTTCTCACCTTGGCTGAGGACCAATAAACTACAAAAAAAAAAGTGATCAAAGTTTGTGTTCATGCATTGGTCTGTGTTTTAAGGATCAATAATTCATGTTGTAACAGAAGAGGATAAGATTTCAGAAAAAAACTGAACCAGTTGAGTCCAAGGACACTGGTGTCCTTTCATCTTTGTCTGTTAAACATTTTCATAGCAGTGGCACCGTTGGACTTACTTTCGGCAGAGACTCTCAGAGATGACTGACTTCTTTGAAGTTGACTCCCTCCAGACATTTATGCAGGTAAGTATGAGTGTCAGCTCAATGACTAGAGCGCTGTACATTTGGAGGAACAGGAGTCTATGGGAGGGTGGTTCAATGACAGGATGAGCCACAAGGTTCATCGTGACAGACACATTTATGGATGACCGGGGGTTTGTGATTAAGGGTTAGAAAGTGAACGAGGCATCTTTCTCACTGAAGTGTGCATATCCACAATGTTGGAATGTTTGTTGAGCTTCTCCATTGGTTGAATGCTCTTCCAGTGAGTGATACATGTTTCTGGGTCTGTCAAAGGCATTTCTTGCTAAAACCTAAACCTGAGGGAGTAAAGACTTTGACACAGCAGTAAAGATATACAGTATACTGTATCTCAATTTTTTACCCTAATAAGTGCGTGCTGTCCATTTTACTGTGTACCAGACATGCTAGGCATAGACACACCAGTACACCTTTATTATGACAGTCTGCATTTCTACCTGTCACCTCTAATCTTCCCACTCAGGCTTTGCTGGAGGAGAGCGGTGGTGCTGGATCCACTTTGACCAGGAAATACTTTTCATCTTCCTGGTTTAAAATCTCATTTGTGTTGATGTCACAATTTGTGATGTGGCCCAGGACTATTGTACACACATTGGTGACTCATAATTATTCATTATTGACAATAATGTGTTTATTTGCTTTGACAGAGACACTTTAGACTGTGTACATTAGTAAGAGACACGCATTCATGAAGGTTAGCGTTTTGTTGTTGTTGCTTTGTAAGAGTTCAGCATAAACACAATTCATTCACAACATGTACCTGTTTTTTTACAGCTGCTTGATGCAGTCAAGCGTTAGAAGTAAACTTTAGAGGACTTTCATTTAGAGGACATTTGGACTTTCTCAGTATTTTTTTGCACCCTCAGATATTGAAATGGTTGTATCTCGGCCAAACATTCTCATATCCTAACATGTCATAAATCAATGGAGGTTTCAGAAGATGTTTACCTCTCCATTTTGGAAAAACTGACACTTATGACTGATTTTGTGGTCACAAATATAAATATCCTACAGTTATTTTCACACCTAATTAAAATGTATTTTCAAGTTTTAGTTACTGTACTTTCAACCGTTCATTTTTTTTTGCTCTCTGTAGATCAACTTTAATTTAACAGCATTAGAGCTGCTCCGCTGCAGTGGCTCAGTACTGAAATCACACATTTTGCTCTAATAATGCAGGAACCCACTCATTACAGAATTATAAGTAGCGTATTTTATCAGAAACATGCTCTATTTTATATTCCAAAGCGACTGCAGAAACACTCATAAAGAAAGCTAAACATGCAGACGTTTTTGTATGGGTGCAGAAGTCCAGTATTGCCTATAGCCTAGCGCGTCTGAACTAGCTGATAAATACCAGTATCAGTGTCAGCTCATCCCTAGTCAAATCTAACCGGTGCTGAAACATGGGGTTTTTATGACCATTTAAGGTTCCTAGTCCAAGTTAAACTAGCATGTTTCCAGCTGATGTTATTCTGAGTTCATTTCATTAGGTTGTTACTTGACTAAAAGTTTAAAACCTTGTTGACGTCAAACATGGTGAGGCATCAACAGAAAACTGGCGCCCAGTTCTATTTCAGGCAGAATTTCTGAATTTCTGCTTTGATGCTTTCAGTGTTGACAGCTTCAAGCGGTGTAGGCCACATGTATAGGAACAGCAGATAAATCTGTTTCTATGATATATTAGATTTTCCTGGATCAGAGGAGCTGGATCAGCATAACATTCAGGCTTTGAAGGTAAATCAGGAGTGTACCATTCCTGTCTGGCTACTAAGCAGATGATTCCATCATGGAATTTTTAATAGGGTGGATATCAAGGCTGTTTGATATAAGATTACTACCCACACTCGCCACAGTGATGCGTGTCAGTGAGCTGAAGAGGGTTTCTATTAATCCTGCATGCCTGCATTTCTCATCTGAGATAACTTTGCACCCACTCTGGCATTTGTCCCCACTGCATCTAACTGGGTTTTTCAGCCAGCCCCATTCAGGTGTGGGCAGGAGAAGAGATGCACTGTTTATATTTGGTGGACGGTGAGGACTCTTCATTTTGCAAATCCAGCAAGAAGTACAGCAATCTAAAACACTTGTCTCGCTGGTTAGAGGAAGCCATCAAGATGCATTATTTATTAAAGGGCCTCCAGGAGTTAGAGTTCATTCAACTGGGGCAATGACTACCTCTTGAGTCAACAGAAGACCTGTTTACTGGTTACATGTCGGTTGTACAATTGTATAGCCTAGACCTCTTTAAAGCCAATGCAATGCTAAAGGCAGGATCTTTAAGGGAAGGAATAATTCAATCCATTTTTTCACCATTTACTCACCCTCTTGTTCCAAAATTGCATACCTTTTTGTAAGATCTTTACAAATGTTTGCCATATCTGACAATGAGATGTCAAGCAAGTGGACTATAAGAGCACTACAGGTTACAATCATAACCCCAGTTTCCTAAGGAAGACCTGATGGTGTAGAGATTTAAGAACTGCAATACAGATGTGATAGCACCAAATCGCTGCCTCAGAGAACTTGGGTTACAACAGTAACCTAAAGCTATTTCTGAAAAGGTCACAGTGTTTTGCAGAGAGAATGTAAAGCAGCACTGCATGCAAGGGCTTGAGAGACTACAGCGTGGTGATGTCATGGTGTGACACCAAGATAACATCACAGTGAAGGTTCTGCTTACTTTAGCACTGTGTGACTGGGGAAGTGCCTGGACCTGGGGGTGAACACAAGAGCCAGACACATGTTTAACCAAACACACCTCAAGAGTTACTCACACACACACACCCGGTGTTTCCTAACCTTCCCAATGTATTACAGATGACCTCATTATGGAATAAAAACAATAAAGTCTATCAACAGCATATGTGGGTCTAAAGAAAATGATTTAGTTTTGTCATTTAAGCAAAAATTGTAATGTAAGGTTAAGAAAAATAATATATTTAAAATACATTTACTTCTTGCTAAGATAAATTAACATGTTTACTGACATTGCTTGAGACTTGCTGATATACAAATGATAATATTTGGACTACTTCTTGTGCACTATGCTCATTTCTTTATATAAAGCCTAAAATGTGACTTTTTATAAGGATTATATGATTGTTTTAGAATATTGGTCTTTAAGTGCAATAGCAATGAGTAAGCACATAAATATGTAAATATATACTTAGCACAAAATAAATGTATTACAATATTTATTTTCCACTAGGTTGATTTTACAGCAATGCACTTATGATGAAAGTCTTGGTGCAGACATTGTTTTAAACAATGTAACTTTACACATCCAACTTTAGCATCAAACGTTTGGTATCTTACATATAACCTTCTTATGTTAGTGCTGAGCTGTGTTTTTTCATACTTAATCGATGAACCAAATCAATGACAACAAAACATTTATGACAAAATAAAACAGAAATGGCCAGTCCCGTTCGCTCTCACTCTCTTGTCTGTAGAGATCCATTTTAAAACGGAAAAAGTCCTTTAAACCATGGCCGATATGCTGTTAAAGGTTCAGAAACAGTTTAAATGGTTTATAATGGATCCACTGAGTCAAATGTCAGGCCTTCAGAGTGTTAGACCGCAGCAGGCGGTGTCCTCTGATGCTTTGGCTGAGGTTAAGGACTGCAATAATGAGGTTGTTCAGAGGGTAAGTGGTCATGCTTGTGTGTGTGTGTGAAGGTTAAGGAAACTGACACACACTAAACTCTCCCAGCTGCAGTCCCTGCTGCATTGATCGTGTGGCACATTCACTAAACAACTGAGCCACTTGTGCACGCAGCCACACTTTTGACATTTTAAACTGATGCAAATGCCTCAAACTGATGCACATAACTCAAGAGTCAGTGCACAAAAATAGTCACTGCAGATTTGGCAGCCGATTTGCATAATTCTGGTCAATCTGCTGATAAAATAATGCAATAAATAATATACAGCTAATAGTAAATTCCTCTCAGTGTTGGTTGTGGGTGTTGGGAAGATGTACCTGCTGTTGCAATTTTGCATCTTTGCTGACACTTTTAGTCCTCCATCTTCTGCTGACTCGCTTCTCTTTCTTTGTCATATCTACACAGTTACTCTAAATTACATGGACACATACACACACGCAAAGCAAAGGGGTGAGAGGGTTAATAGCAGATAACCGAAGCACTGAAGCCCCCCGCAGTGACAAAAGAAGATGTTGTAAACGTGTGATGAGATTCTATTTCGTAGGAAGAGGTGATGGGAATGACATCTGTGAAAACGCTGAAGGAAGAGTTATGCTGTTGTGTTGGAGGGGTTGAAATTAGTTTGAGGGTTAGAGATGACTGAATTATGTAAAGCTGCTGTATATGTTATAGAGCTGCATTACACTCTCAGCCAATTCACAATATAGCTATGCTGAGTGAGTTCTTTTAGTTTTACTGTACTTGTAAACCTCATTAATATAAACACATTATATATATTTATACAGTGTATGTCTGTCTATACATGCGTGTGTGTTAAACGAATGTAAACAGATGAGACAAACCATCAGATAGTGTCGGTCTCAGAACCTGTGAATATGTTTGCAGTGTAAGCGCGGTCAAAGAGAAACACAGTCTGTACAACTATACTAGACACCTAGAAGCTGACTGTGTGTGTGTGTGTGTGTGTGTGTGTGTAGATATACCTGCATGTCGGTGAAGTTTGGCGCTGACTGTGTCCTTTGTAAGATCTCCAGACTTTGCAGCAGTTGGCTCAGTTCTATAAGACTAGACTGGCAGTAGGCAAGTTCTGAAAGACAAACACACACACGTTGACTTCAGCAGGTTTGTGTGAGACTCAAATGTAGTTTTTTAAAAAATACAACAGAGGATCTTTTTTTTTATAATACGTTGTAAAGAAATTACTTGTTTTAGTGTAGTGTTAAAATGTTTGTGATTATTAATTAAACATGAAATAAATAACACCAATATAATTTTGAATTCTTATTACCACACTGCATCTGAATGTTTTAATTATTTTGTCAATCACGTTTCTTTTGATGACAACACTAGATTCTAGATCTTTTATACACATCAGCAAATAATATTGTCCAAACAATATAATAATATTTTTTTTCTATTTAATTTTATTCTATTTTACTGCATGTGCATTTTAGATTTTTTAAAAAACACCATTTTCCACCTTCAGATTGTAATTCCTCTGTCATACCCATGTCATTAATCAGATTGGTGTCCACAAATACCAACACACACACATATTTTGGGTTCAATAACACATTAGAGTTTCTGAACTAGTTGTTTATTAGCAAGCATATTACTAGAATATTAGCCATTTATTAGTAGCAATTAAGCACATATTAATTCTACATGACCTTATTCTACATCCCTAATCCTAACCAGTCCTTAAACTTAACAACTACCTCACTAACTATGTATAAGTGTTCCCTATACTAAAGTGTTATCATGGTTTCTTTGTGGTAACACATGGCACAGATACAGTTTTTGTGAGCTATAAATTCAAATCTTAATTACTGAATAGTGTTTTACCTTCTGCACACTTGTCCATCTCCTCTGACTCCTGTAACCAGGCTGCCACTCGGCTCTGTCCATTACTACAGGATGGCGGCAGCTGCCAGGGCAGACTACTGGGTTTACCCTGCTGAGAGCACATGTACACACACGTTTACACAGCTGAATGAAGCTTAACTTTGATTTATGTTGTTGTTATGGTCAACATGAAACTGCATTCGTGACCCATTACGCCTCCATTGAGAACCCGATGGAGAAAAACGGCTGTGACATGCTAAAACTGAATGTCAATAAATCATGCGCTATATAAAGAGAGGAAAATAAATTTAGAAAAGCACAAAACTAAACAGGGTCAAATTTAATTAATTAATCTGTAATCACTACAGACAGAAGACAAGAACGACCTTGTTTTGGTGTGTGCTGGAAGGGGTGTTCTGGGGTGACTCTGCGCTGGCAGACGGAGGGAAGGTCCGTAACGTAGAATCACGAGGAGAGCGAACAATCTCGTTCTGTCGGAACAAACGATGGTGACGCAGCTTGCACACCCAGACGTCAAAAACATCTGGAGACTTCACCTTCAAAGAGACGGAGACAGAGTTACTGTAGGAGCCATTTCACAGCATCAAATATAGATGACCGAGACAGCTTCCAAGACAGATTTAATGTGACCTTTACATAACAAAAAGAGATTCAAAAGGAATAAAAATAACCCCCAAAGACATAAAAGTGGCTGAAGCTGAAGAAAAGCTGCTTCTCTCCACAATATTTCAATAAGCGCATACATACAGACCTTCAGATGGTAAATGTGCTCTTCTGTGTCCAGATCTATGCGGCGAGCTCTTTTCTTGATGGACATCACAGACAGACCCACATCTATACTGCCATGAAGCTTTCCCTTCTGAATCTGAAACAAACACACACTCATTTACTGCTCAAGCTCTTCCAAGCCTGTCTGTCGAACGCAAACGATATCTTGAAAAATGTTGCGAACCAAACAATTGCTCTTCACTGCCTTCAAAATACAAAACACTGTAAGTCAATGGGAACCAGACCAGTTTGGTTACCAGTATTGTTCAAAATATCTTCTTTTGTCCTGAACAGATATAATAAAAACTTAACCTGAAGCTAAATGATGACAAAATGTTCATTTTTGTGGGAACTGTTCCTTTAAAGTGCATTTTGGAGTAAAAGGTTTCCACACACACATTGACTCTGTCCTTGTTGCGTCAGTCTCAGTGAGTCTGAGCTCATCTGAGTCATGCTACCAATCACGGCTCAGCGTCTCTCTCTGACCAACCTACACAACTCATCGTTATTATTCACAGAGCAGCACTGCGAGCACTCACAGGAAGCCATTTAAAAGAAACTCACATCTACAGGAGATTTGGAGTACTTCAGGATCCCGTTATCTAAAACGAAAAACCGCTGTGTAGGAGACAAGAGGGAAAAAACAGTATCTAATTAATATTTACTGTAAATACAAACTGTAAGGAATAAAGTATGAAGTATAAAACATTATCAACACCCAGAATAAACATCGTAGCTGTTGGTCTTAAGTGGTTTAAGCTGGTCACCTAGCCGGGTTTTCAGCTGGGTGCGTTTCCCGTACTGTTGTGAAAATGAACTAGCTAGTCATGATTATCAAACACAGTCATATCTATGTCCTTTGAAGCACATTAGTTCAAAAATATAGGGCCAGTGTTAATGACATCAGAAGCATGTGGTGGAGGAATAACTTCTGCTATTTAACCGATTAAACATCTCCAAGATGCTTCTGCAATAAACATGGCATCTGTTGACTATTTTGTTTTTTGGACTATTTTTGCTCTCTGTCATTTGGCTTTATTTGATGTTTAATTTATCGTACTCCCACATCATACTATGGGCTTCCCCTAAATGGACACGCTACAATACACAATGAGTATGCACCAAATATTCAGCAAACAAAATTTAATAGAAGAATAGACTGAATAAATTACGACCGCACCGCTGTTTATAAATAAATTTGATACATTTTTGCATAGTTATTGTGTGGGATCTGGTTTGTTATGCATTTTTTAAATAAAATAACAAAAGTAAGACAATTGTTACGCCCAGCTGGAGCTGCCAGCTAGAAACTGATTATGGCACTCCAGCTCTAGGACTCCTTTTTGTGTTTTTCTCCGTTTACCACTGTAGGACTTTTATTATGAATCTGTTGTCTCCACCCACCTTGTTTGTACCCGGACTTCCCATTGCATAAAAGCCCCTTTTGTGTTTGCCATGTTACAGTTCTTTGTACTGTAATTTCCGTGTTAGTGTTTCTTTCGTGTTCTCGTTCCCTGTCATTCTGTTTGGATTTATCGTTACTGACCTCTGCTCCCGTTTGGATTATCGCCTTTTGCCTTGCCCCTCGGACTCTGTTTACTCCTCGCCTGAACCAGCACACGGACTTTAACTACTCTTTTGCCCTGCCTCCGCCATTGTTGTTTTGCCGTCATTGACCCTGAGTTTGTTTAATAAACAGCTTGCACGTAAATTCGCATGCCTCTCGTCTCCTCAATCGTAACAATAATAATGATATCAATAATAATTACAACAGCTTTATTAACACTTTTATTGTAACACTCACACTTAGTGTTCACGGCTACTGTTACACGTCAGATTAAATAATGAATTCATGGCATTGCTTGTGTTTTTTCTTTCAGTATTTACTGATCCTTATTTATTCAAATTACACTTTCTGAATGTAATTTACATATATAAAAAATAGCTTACATATAGACTTATGTTATTAATGTATAGTTTTAAATGGAACTTTTTTTGAGGTTGAAATTCATAGCATTTAAAAAAGTTTCGCTCGTGTAGGCGAAGGTTTCTTTTGGATGACTAGGGTATACATCATATTATGCGACTACACATTATTTTATGGAGAGCTTACAAACTACTAGCTATGTCCTGCCTTACAAACAACTGGTGCTACCAAATAATATATGGATTTAGTTACAAACTATCTAGTCTCTAGCGAAGCTTTTGGGAAACGCACCCCTGACCAGTGGAAACCAGTTGGTGGTAGTCATTTCCAAACCTTGTGCCAGCCCTTCAGAGGCCATTTCCTCTTCTTCAACATGAAGCCTTCATGTTTCTCTGGCCTCTGGACATGAGTTTGACCGATCCTTAGCCCCTCAATGATTTCCCAATTATCCGTCTCCTGCAATGGGGAAATCAAGATGAAAACAGGGAGAGTGTTATTATGAATATGAATGAATGAACATATGCAGTGAGGTGCAGCTACATTAGTTCCTTTTTAGGAACTCAAACGGCATTTGGAAACGCTATGGGAATGCCCTCTGCATGACACGTTCTAAATCTACTGTAATAAACTGTCCAAGGAAGGGCCATTCAGATTGCACTCTCTGTATCTCTGTCTGTAAAGTCTGTTTGTGTAAATTGCAAAGTGTGAAAGGTCCTATTTTCCTATAACAAAGTCGTTGACAGGTTTCAGGAGGCACGGCAGCAAGCAGTGGCGTTCCAGCGGTTCCTCCCTCACCACTGTCTAAATCCTGGTGTTGCTCCATTCGCCCAGCCTTGTACCAGCTCCTCGTACCACGAGACTCAAAAAGAGAGCGTCGCCTCACGCATTCCTCCGGAGTCGTAGTTCAACGCTCTGCTGCTGGGGCCTCCTCAGCCGCTCTTCAACAGCGTCATACTCACAGAGGTGAAAACCAAGCAGGCTCTGGTTATCGAACAAGAAAAACTCTTCTGAGGGAGAAAGCCATTGAGTTGGTTCCTCCTCCAGACATAGAGTTGGAATTTTACAGTTGGTACTTTATACTTCTCAAGAAGGATGGAGGGCTGAGGCCCATTTTAGATCTCAGACAATTGAACCACTCAGTCAGTCCGCTAGTGCTCACAAAATGCTCACAATCAAACAAGTAGTGCTACAAATCAGGTCCGAGGACGGGTTTGTAATGATAGAAAATTATATATATATTATATATATATTTCCATGTGTCCATTCATTCTTCTCACAGGAAGTTCCTGAGGTTCGCTTTCAGGGGCCAAGCTTACCAGTATCGGGTTTTTTCCTTTTGGCCTAGCACTTTCGCCCTGAATGTTTATGAAAGTAGTAGAGGCAGCCCTAGCTCCTTTGGAGCTTTAGGGTGTTCGCGTTCTGAACTACATCGATGATTGGCTGATATTAGCGCAGTCAGAAAACGAAGTGATCCGACATCGAGATGTCGTGCTAGATCACATGAAACATCTGGGGTTGAGACTGAATGCCAAGAAAAGTGTGTTCTCCACTTATTTAGGACCACTTATTTATGCGTGTGAGATTCGATGCAGGCACGAATGTCACCTGCTAGAATAGAATCGATTCTCAATTCAGTCAAGAGAGTGAAAGAAGGCCGGTCACTCACTGACATACAGTTTCAGAGACTGTTGGGTCTGATGGCAGCTGCAGCCAGCGTGATTCCGCTAAGCCTACTATATATATATATATATATATGAGACCCCTGCAGTGGTGGCTCAAGACCAAGGGATTTTCCCAGAGGGGGAATCCGCTTCGAATGATCAAGGTCTCCCGACATTGCGTGCGACCCTTAGACATGAGGAAAAGCATTTGGTTTCTAAATCAGGGCCCAGTGCTAGGAGCTCCTGGTCGCCAGTTAATGTTAGCGACGGATGCGTCCCTCGCTGGTTGGGGAGCAGTCATGAGAGGCCGCTCAGCCTGCGGTCTGCGGTCCATCTCACATGGCACATCAATTGTCTGGAGATGCTGGCCGTGTTCTTAGCATTGAAACACTTTTTCCCAGATCTAATGAATCATCATGTGTTAGTACGCACCCACAACACAGCGGTGTTCTCATACATCAACCACCAGGTCTGCAATGACGGCCACTGTACAAACTGGCACGTCAGATCCTCCTGTGGGGCCAGGACAAACATCGCTGAGAGCGATGTACATTCCTGGTCACCTGAATCTAGCAGCAGACATGAGGCCCGGGGAATAGATTCTTCACCCTGAGTTGGTGAAGCAGATTTAGAAAAGATTTTACAGAGCCGAGGTGGACCTCTTTGCAAGTCAACAGGATATGCAATGGTACACACCTGACCGAGGCTACGTCTGTACGCTTTTCCCCCAATCGCTCTGCTCCCGAGAGTTCTAAAGACTGTCAGTAGCCCTGTACTGGCTGGGCCGAGTATAGTTCTCAGACCTGATAGATCTAATATACGAAACCTCCTTGGGAAATTCCAGTCAGGAAAGATCTCCTCTCACAGGCAGGGGGCACAATCTTTCACCCCCGCCCAGAATTGTGGAAACTGAGGGTGTGGCCCCTGAGAGGGCACAACTCATAGATTCGGGTCTCCTAGAGAATGTGGTAGTCATTGTCCACTCTAGAGCTCCCTCAACAAAGAAAGAGTACTCCTTGAAGTGGAAACTGTTCACTTCATGGTGCCAAGTTCACCAACAAGACCCTGTTAACTGCCCAGTCGGTACAGTTTTTGAGTATCTGCAGGCTAGATTCTTCGCAGGGGTATCCCACTCTACACTAAAAGTGTATGTGGCCGCTTTATCAGTGTTCCATTCTCAGATAGAGGATTAAACAGTTGGTCGACACCCCCTAGTAGTATGTTTCCTCCATGGTGCATTGAGGTTGAGACATTCTCGTGTCCCCACGTGGGACCAGGTAGTGGTGCTAGAGGCTCTGTGTAAACCACCATTCGAGCACATAGAGGAGATTTCTGAATGCTACCTCACTCTCAAGACTACGTTCTTGTTAGCAATCTCCTCTCTCAAGCGAGTAGGTGACCTTCAGTCTCTTTCAGTGGCCCCTTCTCATTTAGACTTTGCGCCAGTACTGGCAAAAGCTTTTCTGTACCCTTGGTCGGGTTACACATCGAAGGTCCTTAGTACCGCTGCACCAAACACGACCGAGCTACAGGCCTTTCATCCTCCTCCCTTTAGGGGTCTTGGCCAGCAGAAACTGAACTGTATGTGTCCTGTGTGAGCACTGGACATGTACGTTCACAAGGCAGCCTTGTGGAGAAAATCTGACCAGTTGCTAGTGTGTTGGTCCACACAAGAGAGGTCAACCTGCTACTAAGCACACTATCAGTCGGTTGATTGTTGAGACAATCACGAATTGTTACAAAGCTTCTGATCTCCCCTCGCCGATGGGGGTCAGAGCTCACTCAACAAGGGGTATGGCGGCTTCAAAGGCCTGTCTGGCAGGTGTCCCAGTCTCGGACATCTGCAACGCTGCGGGATGGTCCACCTCCTCCACTTTTGTCCATTACTATGGTTTGGATACTCGTATGAGCCCTGGGTCATCAGCCCTTACGTCCTAGTGGTGTATGTGGAGACATAGACACAGGGCGAGGACTTGGAGCTCTGGCGGCATTGGTATCTTGTTCCCATAACGCTTCCGGATGCAGTTCGAGTTAGAGAAAAGGAACGTCTCTACATTATGAATAACCATGGTTCCCTTGTCTGTCAGTCACTATGACGTTATGTCGTGACGACAGACTGGGGTCATTCAATTGGGAGCCCTGATT
>JAUMHP010000057.1:2265645-2279364 GCA_032361065.1 Enteromius trimaculatus
CCAGTCTGTCGTCACGACATAACGTCTCCGTTCCCTCCATCAGGGAACGGGGGTTACAATAGGTAACCTAGACGTTCCTTGAGGGAACGAGACACTGCGTCTCGGTGCCATACCTCCAGTGCCCTCTGCCGGCGCAGTTCTTCATATGAAAGCTAGCACTAACTGGGCAGCATATGTCTTATATACTTCCTGGTCTGACGTCACCCGCCATGACGTCACTCCCTTCATTAGATGGTTGGTACAGCAGATTCAGAGTGTGTCACGCAGATGGCATTCCCATAGCGTTTCCGGATGCTGGTCTCGTTCCCTCAAGGAACCATGGTCATATTCATAACCTAGAGACCTTTGTGTGTGTGTGTGTATGTGTGTGTGTTTACTGCATCACAGTAAAAAACATTTTACTTTGAAATTGTTTACGGCTGATTTTACCAACTGATTGAAATGCCCAACTCATTAGAAACATCATTAAACAGACATCAGACCAGTGAGGCTCTACAGAGTGAAAACCACAAATCAGGAGGAGAACACCTATAAAATAGATTTACACACTTTTAGATGATAACACGAGTGCTGCTTGCCCATTTAATAATGTTTACATGTACAACACCTGCAGAATAAGTTGCATATTTTGGTTTATCCTTTATTCTGAAAAGATTTCACCAACTCCACAGTAATTGGAATATTCTTTTATGCATATAAAATATAATCAGCATTTTATAATAAACAAATTCATTTCTTACTACTGATTAGGCTTTTCTCTGCAGTTATTTAATCAACAATTTTCATTTATGCCCTTTACAACGACATTCAAAAGTACGATGTATCGCAGAAATTTAAAGGGGTCATTTAATGCAATTTTAAATTTTCCTTTCTCTTTGGAGTGTTACAAGCTGTTAGTGCATAGACAAGATCACTGAAGTAGCAAAGATTAGAGTTTCAAAAAAGAAAGATGGCGGAGCTATTATTCTGGCTGTAGTGTTGCTGATTTCCATCAGAGCTTGCGGTATTCGCACAATCAGTGCACGGAATAGCTGGCCAATCAGAGCACACCGTGCTTTTTTAGAATGATGACCTTTGTACAAATCGATCTGTTTCAGGAGGCGGAGCTTAGAGGAGAAACAATCATTTACAGTATGTGGAAAATAATGTGTTTTTTGCAACATCATATGACCCCTTTAAGAAAAAAAATTATCATAAAAAATTACTTGTCTTTTATGTTTACTTAAGAAAGTGTATTTACGAGAATATTTGTCAATACAATATTTTAAGATCATTTTTCTGTACATCTTCATTTAAGTGCAAGGAAATGTGAACGAGGCTTATGCAAATATTACTTTCTTTCCATGATGGTTGAACTTTGCAACTAATCCGTGAACCTTATGTGTGCAAAACTTACAGAATACTTGCAGTATACATATGATGTGGGTATGAAGTAAACAGTCTGCCTGTAAGTTCACTTGCAGTTTAGTTCACAGTATAGTTGCAGTACTAAAGAAATATAGCTGAAACCTGAATTTTACTACCTAAAGTACACTTAAAAACAAGCCAATTTTGCTGAGTAAACTTACATTAGTACATGTCACTGATTTAGTACCCTTTGATTTATACACTGGCTTTTATTTACATAAAGCACACTTAAATGTTGCTTGAAATTACTTAATATAAATGAACTTGAAGTATGAATCAGAACAGTGACAGCTGCCTTAGCAAACATTGCTAATTAGTTTACAGTATAATGACAACTAACCTTTTGCTCTTACTGTCACCATGGAAACAGCTGACAGAGAGGTCAGGTTAATTTGCCCTCTTGCTGAAGTGTATTAATCAGTATTCATCTGTATTGATCGTTCAGTGCAAGTAAACCACTCTCCCATTAGCTGTGTTATGTTTGTAGCAACTACTCCTTTTATTTAACACAAATTATTAAATATTTCATTACGTTGAAAATACTGGATATTTCAAGATGTTGGCTAGCATGTCATCATCATCATAAACATATCAATACATATGTACTATTCATTCCTTTAGGGCTAAAACGTTTATTTTAAACAATTATACAATGTGTATAAATAAACGTTCTTCGCAATAAAATACTGGCAGAAACCACAGAGTCTATACCAAAATATGTATTAATTTCTTCAGTATTGCTTGCACTGCTGGTGGAGAGGGCTGTGTTATTATTTGAATAAGCTCCCACTTTGTTGAACATCAATCTATTACAGTAATTTTATTGATTTAGCCATCCAGTAACAACTCTGGGTGATTGTTGCACATGTCCAGCAGTCCCTTACTGCCTAAGTGAACAGTTCATAGCTGTATGGCTGTGGATCAGACTTTATTATTATGCCTTGCTTTGATCAAGCAGGTTAGTTGAGAGGAATGTGACCATCTCTCTCTCTCTGCAGCATAACATGCTCCTGAAACTGATGCTGCACACTACACACCGCAAACATTCCATATGATCTTATTTTTATTCGTCACAAAGAAAGTTTTTTTAGCCAGACTCCTTCAGTTAAAACTTCTTTGGCCTTTTTCCTCAAAATCTTGTCCAAAGATTAAAGTCCAAATTAAATAACTAAATAAAAATCACAACTAGAAGAATCCTCAATTAAATAATTTGTTTTCAAGAAAATGAAACATTATGTACTCCGTAATCAGGTCTCTATGTAATACTATTTTTAAATGATGATATATTAATATAGAAATAAATATAAACAACACGCTAGTTGTTAACCAAAATATAAGCAGAAAAAACTATGTGGTCTTAAAGTCAGACACACACACACAAAGACATTTCGTTTATATATATATTTATGATGTATGTGTATAAGATGTACCTGATGTATTTAATCACTATAAAATAATGTGAAGCAAACTATTTTCCATGCCTAGATAAATAGTTAACTCACACTTGAATGTGCTTATGTCTTGATTCATCTTGGAGGTGCTGGGTTTGATTTCACAGCTTATGACTGTTGTTGAGGAGCTTTTTTTTGTTCTTTTTGTTAATCCACAAGGACAAAAATAATCTGAAAATGTGCAGTCACTGTAGCTCAAACTCTGTGAGGTCTCACCTGTCGACTGTCTCTCTGAGACGAGGAGGAAGAGGAGGCACTCTTGTGAGTGGGGGTGGAGCTCTTGTGTGAGGGGGTGGAGCTCTTGTGGATGGGCGTGGCTCCCTTGTCCTCCAGGCTGGTGGCTCGGCTTTGATGGCGAGACATGATAAGGGCTGCTGTCTAACTTCTCAACTCTCTCGTCCTTTTCTTATTTAGCGTCTCTTCTTGTTCCTCCAAAGCAAAGCATGACTAGTGAATCCTTGTGCAGCCGAACTACTGAGCACTTTCACCTGAAACACAAATTGTGAGAATTAGAAACAGGATGACACAGAGGTCATAAAGGTCTGCACCTGACCAGATTTCCTGTTTCAATTCACAAATAAAATGCAGTAGGGGCGGTAATTCTTGTGTAATTTGAACTAGAGTGGGTGGTCTAACAATATCCCCGTCTTTCTCTCAGTAGCGGAAAATTTAAATGTGAGCCAGACCTAAATTGAGCAGCAAGGCTTGAGTCAGGAAGAAAATATAGCGGGACCAGGTGGGTGCAGGATACATAAAAATAACTAACCTTAAACTAAAGACCTCTTAATAGAGGTAAATAAATCATTAGCAGTGTAAAGGTTGGTCTGTTTGCAAAATGGATCTGTGGTCACTGTTTCAGTTCGCTAACTGTTTATAAACAAATTTGGGGAGAAGCACGTACAAATGATTAATCACGGCTGTCGCCTCGTTCCCCAATCAGCCTATTATCCGATCATCCTATAAATATCCTATATTATAATATGCAATTGTGAAAATGTATTTAAAATAAAATGCATTTTAAAGGTGTAATATTAATAAAGACCTTCACAAATGTTACTCCTTGAATATTAAATAACCAATGCTCCTTTTCATTTAATGTTGACATTTCCAGCAGTAGACTACTTAAACATGCAATCTTTATTTGAATAGATCATTTCCTTCCAGATTATTGGCCTTTTCTGTCTTTTTATTGCCAAATCAAGCCGAGCATCTTGTCTCCTCAATGCCAGTTTATACGACCACAGCAGTAAAATGCATGGGTTATGAATGACACCAGAGGTTGGAATTGGATGGTCATTGATCAGAGAAACTGTCCAATAAGTATAGAGCAAGGCTCATTATGTTTTTTGCCCTGTCAGTGTCATTAAGCAGCGCTCTGTGAGCCGTAGGACAGTTCTTGAGTTACAGGCTTCACTAGGGGCTGGGGATGACAAGGAGTTTAGCAATTCTGGTTTGGACTCATTTCAACTTAACGATTCCATTAACAAGAGTTTTCAAAGTCCTGTGCCCCGATCTACATGCTAAACAAAAGAAATATATATATTTTTATATATATGATGAATTTTGTTTCAAATTGTATCTTTAACTCACATCCACATGAAAAAACATTTAAATTCTATGTAACACAAACTGTAGCATACATGGGTTATGAATTCATTCACAAACTGTAAAACGCAATATCACAATGCTACATAATACAAAAGTCTAGCGTCATTATCAAAAAAGCAATAATATGTCCTACAAATATTTTAACAAAGTGTTCAAAGTGTCTTATGAATCAAAATACGAGTGTCTTTAACAGACCAAACTCCAGTGACTATATTCTTGAAACATTATTTATACCCATTACAGAAACATTACAGACTGAATGCAATGCTTTTGGACACTTAACTGAATGTTAAAATGAAATAAAAATGTATTATAGTTTAAATTTATATCAAATGCAGTTACATGAGATTTAAAGTGTGCTGCTAGATATTCTAACTAGGGCTGGGTATTGAGTACCGATACCTTGAGTACCTTTTTTGATACCAATTTTATGAAATGCGTTTTAAAAAAATCACGTTATCTCAAAAAACATTTTTTTCATCTCCTGAGCCACTGCTCGGAAAAAAAATATATCCAACACAATGAATCGGTACAAATTAGTTTTAATAAGCTTTTAGATAGCTTTTTAGTTTACACATCTGTTACGCTACCTTTACACGACTGCATTATTATTTATTCTTACAATTAGCCATATCATTTTTCCCTTCTGAACA
This sequence comes from Enteromius trimaculatus, assembly GCA_032361065.1. Taxonomy (NCBI): domain Eukaryota; kingdom Metazoa; phylum Chordata; class Actinopteri; order Cypriniformes; family Cyprinidae; genus Enteromius; species Enteromius trimaculatus. Next base: position 2,270,765 of record JAUMHP010000057.1, read on the forward strand.
TTTTGTGTACTTTTTTTATACATTATTACAAATTAAATTTTATTTTATAAATTTGTAAATTAATCTTTTAATAAATCAAGATTTTATTTTATTGTTAGAAAATGAAGGGGATTTTATATTACACTTTAAAACACTGAAGAAATACCTGTGGTAGCCTATTAAGTACATTCTACTGAACAATAGTAAAATATTTCTGCTGCAATGTCCAAATCGAACTTTTATTTTGACGGCTTGCCATGAATACCTTTACAGTTCTGTGTGTACGTGATATAATGACAGATTTACTAAAAATAAAACGGTCAAATGCTCTTGAAGTAACCCTCGGGGCAGTTCTGGAGATGTTCTTCATGTAGTCTACTGTATTTATGTCCTTATTTAGTGAGACGCAAGACGTTAATATTAGCGGAAGCGTCCCGCGCAGGACAGTATGCTAGTAAATAAAACCATGCATTAACACAGAGACAGAATTCAGCTTTTTTGTGGTTAAATATTGACAAATACTATTGAAAGCGGGAGTGTGCTCGCTGTGTGTGCGGCACACGCGTTTATGTTCTTTAATTTGTGGTTTACGAGGACACAAATGTGTATAATGACATAGCTACTACTACGTAAACATGGTTTATGAGGACACTTCCTGTGTCCCCGTCAAACAAAAGGCTTAGAAAACATACTAAACAGTGTTTGATGAACTTCAAAAATGGTACGCAGTTTCCTGTAAGGGGTAGGTTAAGGTGTAGGGTCAGTGTAGGACAATAGCACATACAGTTTGTACAGTATAAAAACCATTACGCCTATGGAGAGTCCCCGTAAACCACAAATGCAAGTGTGTGTGTGTGTGGCAGAACAGCGCTGTGCGCAATACAGAAAGAGCAGCTTAATGTAGAGACAGAAACAACGTGCAGTCGTGTAAATGATATGAGGCTATTTTACACACTTCTGGTCAAACACATTGGCTTATTGGCTCACTGACGTTGATGAGATAAATCCCTTTAGATATCGAAATTGGGTACCAAACGGCGAGACGTTTTTCGATACTCGGTTGTATAGAGGCAATTCGGTCGGTACCTAAAAAGTATCAACCTCAATACCCAGCACTGATACTAACAAACATTTACAGTAAACTTAAATATACTTATAATGATATTTCTACTGAAACTTGTATGTAATGTATTTAAATATGATTAAAGAAACATCTGTAATAATGAAGAGGTAATTTATTGCTGTATGTAAACTTTCACACGAATTATCACACTACAATGAAAATTCAAATGTGCTTTAGTATGCTAGTCAGCACATCAAAATAAGTGTCCCTCACAGCACAACAAAAGTTGAAATATTTTAAGAAACTGTCATGATAGTGTGCTGTACACTTACGCAGTGCCGTATCTACCATTAAAGACACCGAGGTAATGTCCTCTCTGTATTTGTTCCCGAAATTTCAAATAATTCAAAGCTGAAATCCAGCAGTGATGATCAATGCCAAACACAGAACCCAGTCCGTGTCCGAATCCATATGTTGTCTGTATTTTCTCCCAATTAAATTCACTTTCTCCATCTAATCTCAAGTGAAATCTCCGCCTCTATCTGTCTTTGCAGGCAGCGGCACTTGGCGTCACGTTACGCTACAGAAAAATCCTGGCTTTTTTCATTGATTTTATCTGTATTTTTTTTTTTTTTAAAATACTTTATATGAATTTAAAGTACACAACAACAGAACATACAATGAAGCATATTTAGGATAGATATTCAAGTGCTCCTGGAAGAAATGTATCAGTTGTTATAAGTGGACCTGGTGACCGTAAGCTTGTGTGTGCTATACACGTGTAAATGTGCACGTGTTTTGAGGAGGAAAGTATGTTGTTTTGGACATCCTGTGAGTACAGTGTAACCATGAGTGTGAATGTGTTACAGTCTCTGCATGTGTCTTCCTGCAGCAGCATTGATTAGTCATGCAGTATGGAGATTCTCTGACCAGCTTAATGAGACCCAAAGGAACACACACACACTGAAATGGATGGTCCGGTGATACAGTTATGTGAGACAGTTTAAGAAAAGCTGTTTCAAGAGTGGGCACAGATACAAGTGAGATAACAGGATACATCTGTACTGGCCTTCCCAACACAAACATGCTTAGCAAGCACTCTGGGGGAAACACAAACACTGCATGAACACACATTTATAATTGAAGGGCTTCCACCCCTCCTCCAGCACATTAACCAAGCCGTGGGAGCCGGGGGAAGACGCGGGGAAACACGGATCAGAAGCTCGAATCACCACGTGAACTGCTAATGTTTCCTTCAGCAACTTGTTCACCATTTTCCCTCCATAACAGCTTCACGCTCTGATAAATGAAACCTGCACTGAGCTCATCTAACATCTCAATGAGATGACTGATGCACTGAATTGAAAGCACAAACTCATGTATTGATCTGTTTTTCTCTCTGCTTTTAGGTTTTGTCACAGTTTACGCAAGTGAAATGAAAATTCTCCATCAGCAACGCGCGCGCACACACACACACACACACACAGTGTGTCAGTGTGAACGTGTGAAACACAGCTGACGTACAGTAGTAGCAGCAGCAGACTCTCTGGAGACGGTCCAAAAAGGCTGTCTGCAGTTAATGAAGCAGGTCTCTGTTTATTTTTACTCTTTCTCACCTTCTCAGGGTTGACTAACACTTCTATAGGGGTCGATTGTTATCAGCCTGGCCAATTATCTGTAATGCACTTTTTATGCTTACTGTATTATTCATTTTCAAAACCAATAAAATAATTTAAAGATAGTTTTTGTCTTAGCCTTTGTTATTCTACATTTTGACATTTAGTATTATTTTTATAACCGAAATATATATATATATATATATATATATATATAGAGGTTCAAAATATCGGTTATCGTTCTACTTGATCTGTAATAATCGGTATCGGCATCAGCCTTGAAAATCACATATCGGTCGACCCCTAAGCCTCAAGATATAGAGTGATGTATAAATATTGACCTATTTGTTCTCAAATACACAAAGTCCCAAACATGACATGCAGAAGGCTAAATTGTGACTATCGATAGTTAATATCTAAATATCGATAGTTAATATCTAAATATCGATAGTTAATACTGATAATTATCAAGATAAATAGCATAATCTTTATTTTTTCACCTTTAAAGGCAGATTTAAAGCTGCAGAAACCAGAGCTAATTGTGGTTGTAAACTATTCTTTAATCATAACAAACAATTGATAAACTAATTAATTGAAACTTGTTTTTATTGTGTTAGTTGTATTTTTAGTTATTATTTAATCAAAACAACCCAACTGCAGTTTGATTAATATGATTAATGCTGGATTTTAACATGATTTTTGAATGTTTAAGAAAAAATGATTATATGTTTTTACAAATGAACTCCTTACTTGTTTTCAAACATACATTAAATAACGAAGACACATTAAGTAAAAATCCATAAAATGTGTAATATATTGCAGAATTATTTGAAATACTGCTCTCTGGAGATTGTTTTGTAGTTGATAAATAAGTTTATGGACATTATGAAATGCAACAATATGTGACATGTTTACATGCTGGTATAATGATGCCTGGACATTGATTGAGCGATTACCGTGACACATGATTAATTTCAGTAAGCTTCTGTTTTTTTAATATGCCTTCTGCTGTTCAATCGTGTTTATTTTGTACTGTCCCTAGTATCAAAAAGATGATCAGTTCATGTGCTGCCAGGACTGAATCCGTCATGCTGCATTTATCCACGTCGTCAGCACAAAACAGACAGTGGCACAATCAAAACGCACTATCAGAGAAACAGTGACACTGAACATCACAAAATTCAACTTCACTGAGTTCAATCCTAAAAAAAACCTTCAAAATGTAAAGTTGCTGATATCTTGGTCCATCACTGCATGCAAGCAAGATTATTATTGTACTTATTTTCTAACCCTATTTGTTCCTATGACTTACTTCCTAATCATGACAGTGATTTACCCATCTTTTCTTAACCAAATATATATTTTTAATGGTTTTTAAACATTTAAATGAAATGTTTTTTCACTAAAGTATTATTTAAAAAAATATATATATAAAACATTAAATATGAAAAATAAAACCATTCCCTATATATATATATGTATATATATATATATATATACAGTAAAAAATCTTATAGGAAACTGCTACACTTCATTTCTAATGAATATGTATAAAAGATGAAGCGAAAAGATCTTTCCACTAAATTGGATGGCTTGAAAGAACTGAATGAATCAATGTCTTAATCTGAGGCTTAAATTTGAAATCCTCTGAACTTCTCTTTTTCGTACTCGTGAGCTGTGAGAAGTTCACAAAAGACAATAAACTCATAATACTATTCACAATTTCTTTTTTTTACCTACAAAAAAATTCTCTTTCACAGTCAGGTCAGTTTTGCCAGTGCAAAACTATAATGTAAACAACTAGGTTTATTTAAAATGTGATTTTAGATTTATCACACATATGTAGAGACTTCAATAAAAAAAATAAAAAAAAATAAAAAAAAATACAAATATAATGAACATCTTTTTTGGTTTTGTTTTTATGTTAAAATAGATAAACAAAAATATTTATGATATTATACTACTTTTATAAAACATATTTGACACTTTGGTGCTATTTAGTTGCTTTGAATCTGAGTAGCACATGCAGTTCAAGCAGGTCAAAGCAAACACTAGATCTAAGGCCAGAATGGTCCATTATCTCAGAGAGGACCAGCCTGTACCACTGGAATATTCCACTGTGAATCAGAAGAGAAGTGAGCGATGGAGGCCAGCAGGAATGTTTTTTTATGAAGTAGATTATGCTAAACAAGGACATAATGCCCAGAACAATGTCATCTTTCCAGCAGCCAATGACAAATGAAGAAGTCGCGCATACAAAGCTCCAGTTCTATCACTGTACATTAGCACAGCACAAAATACTTAGATCCTCTTCACAGGGGCTCCTGATGAACCCACACAAAAACACAAAGAGGAAGAAACAAAGATGAGTACTGTAGACAGTAGTATGGAAAGTGGAAGAGCAAAAAGAGAAGTGCTCCATTTATATTTATAATTAGTCAGAATCTGGTACAGTACACTTACAGAAATAAACATCTGAAGTGTGTCATTCGTCCACCCCTACCGTGACCATGAAATGCAAAAACAATGACTGTCTGCCAACATGTTTTCCAATGGCTAGATGTTTTACACCCAAAAATGTATAAAAAGCATTTTAAATATGCATTGTTCATGTCCAGCGTGTTTCTGTGTGGATGAATGGTGCAGACGCGTGGTTTTGTTTACTACACACATACTGAAACGTCTTTGACACTCGCAGTCATTTCAGCTTCAAAACTGTAAAGTCGTTCTCAACCTAGGATGCGTTTATGTACGCAAGGTAGGCAAGGGCCGGTATAAGATTCTGACGGTATGATAACCTTGGATAAAAATATCACGGTTTTTACAGTATCACTGTATTATAATTACTGCTCTACAATGTTGTATTTAAATGTCTGGGTAAAAAAACAACTTTGACCTGATTTGCCGACCTAGTGCTCCTCGCAGCAGCCCTTCCCTGGAAAATCCCTGTGAGGAAGGACCTCCTTTCTCAGGGGATGGGCACGATTTGACACCCAAGCCCCGATCCTTGGAACCTGTACGTCTGGCATCAGGATGGGACGCATCAGACCTCTCCGCACTCTCATCGGCCGTAATTAATACTATCACTCAGTCTAAAGCTCCCTCTATGAGGCAGGCCGACTCACTGAGATGGGGTCTGTTCGTCGACTGGTGCCATAACGCACTATGGTTTAGTCCAGTTCTTTTTGCAGTTGGCTCTTTTTGATATTGGATCGCGTTCTCGTCGCATTACAAACAAACCACTCCAGGTGCAGCTACACAAAAATGATCAGATCATGCTTCAGTATTACAGTTAAAAAGGGGTTACTCTTTAGCATCAGTGGCGCGTTCTTTAATATACTCATTGTTAGTAAAGCACCCACAGAAATTTCTACGCCCATCTGTGCTCTTTTAGAAATGTGATCTCTTCCATATGACTGAGCTCCATGTATTTTATTCATGAATGTTAAAAAAAAAAAAAAGCTTGAAAGTGCTTTGTGTCTCATGGCAATGCATGGTGTGATCCCGAGACATTACTTTACATGTACTTTTTAAGAAGAGGATTGTTGCATGTACAAGTTTTTGTGAGAGGTCCAACTGACCTGTCCATGAAACTGATCCAACACAAAGCTTCTTCTTAAGTATTCAATTACATCTGATACAGCTCCTCCTCTTCACAAGCAGACAGCCATCTAATCTATAATTAATGCAACAGTGCAACAAAAGTGATAATTACTCACTAAACAGAAGCCCTAATTAGTCTATAACATGTCTTTATGAAATTAACCCAAAATAAACCTTTAATATTTGTTACTAAGTATAAATATAAGTTACCAATTACATGCCTATTGTACCAAATACAGGTGGATAGTACCTTACACTGGATTCACAGTAAACGTTAAATATTAATGTCCCAGGACTGTTCTGTGAATTAGGTATGGTGTAATTCAGAAGCGTATCCTGTGAGATTCGCTGTTAGTATTCCTGCAGCCTCACCAGGTTCTGCAGCAATGAATATTTTCAGGGCCCTTTGAAACGAAATCCTCCTCAGGAGCTTCTCTTACCAAGCACTCCAGAAGCATCTCATCTTCCGTTGCTCCTCAGGAGCTGCTTTGTGAGTTTTTATCAGGTACGCCATACAGAAGCGTTTCATTTCCACTCATTTCTCAGTCTGAGAAGATGGATTTAAATTTCACAATCCTTTACAACATTACACAGTAATGGCTCTTGGTTTTAGATCGGATATGATAGAAGGTAATGACAGTTTACTGAGGGAGTCAGATGTTAATTCAATGAGAGCTCCGACTGTGAGCCATTTTTGACTGATGAGTCTGAGACTTTGAGATTGAATGGTTTGGACAGATCTGCTAAAATGAATCACATGTCATTAATTTGTGAATTGGATTGGAACAAGTTCTGAATAAAATTAAACATGTAAAAGCGTGCCACGAATCGAGGCAGGGAAGCGTGCGAGTTTATTCAAGGGTTTATTCAAGCTCAGGGTCAGAACAGACAGTCTTAAACACCGGCAGACAGTAACCACGTAGGCAGAGACGAAAGAATAAACGTAATCCAAAGCAATGGTCAAATACGGTAATATCAGAGTCCGAAGGGGAAGGCAAGGCGAAGATCCGTGAAACAGCAAATGGTCAGCAACGAGTAAATCCAAACAGTGAAACAAACAAAGTACAAGAATACAAATGACAGGCTAGAACTGGGGTGACAGTGTAAATGAACTGCGACAAGACAAACAAACAGACTGGTATATATCTGCTGTAGGCAGAGAAGTCCACTTGGGTGGAGCAGGCGGCAGAGAAGCCCACTGGGGCGGAGCAGGCGGCGGAGACATCCTCCTGGGCAGAGCAGGCGGAGGAGACATCTTCCTGGGCAGAGCAGGCAGAGGAGAAGCTCACCGGGGCGAAGCAGGCGGCAGAGAAGCCCACCTGGGTGCCCCAGTCAGTGGGGACGACCGAGCAGGATGCGACAGCGCCCTCTTGCAAGCAACAGTCAGTGACATCGCCCTTCTAGACCGATTAGTCTGTGAATACGCCCTTTGAGACCAGACAGGAGATGAATGCGTCCTTCGAGACCAGACAGAGAATGAACACGCCCTTCGAGACTGAACAGACTGTGGTTTTACACCTCTTGGCCGACCAGACAGCGACTCATAGGCCTCCAGGGGTTGAGCAGCCACCAACGGAACCCCTGGAGATTCCACGGCAGGAACCGACATCTCTAGAGGTCGTGCAGCCACTGCCGGACCCAATGGAGACTCTGAGCCACACACAGGGTCTGGAGGCTCGGGCCATTGGACCTCACAGTTTTCATGGGACTCAAGAAGTTCAACTGACGACAGTGGAACCGAATCAAAAACCTGTTCTGGCGGATCTGGCCAAAGTGGATCCAGATCACAGACCGAGTCTGGTGGATCTGGCCACCATGGATCCGGATCACAGACTGGTTCTGGCGGATCCAGCCAAAGTGGATCCAGATCACAGACAGAGTCTGGCAGAGCTGGCACCTAATAGTTCCGGATCACGGGACACGTCTGGTGGATCCGGCCACTCCGGTTCTGGATCGCAGACAGCGTCTGGCGGATCCGGCCATACAACACCCAAATCATAGACCAACTTCTGGGAATACGGCTCCTCGTACCGTAAATCGGGAGTGAGACCCGTATCTGACTGGCTTGACACCATGAGGACCTTCTGCAGCTTCTCAGGCTGCGTAACCGGGACAGACGGTAAATGACACGACCCCTCGTAACGTGCTACAGGGCTGGGACCCGTTAGTAAACGGTTGGAACGGCGGTGTTACCGGCACTGACTGGGTTTTGCACAGCTCGTCAGACTGTGCAACCGGGACTGACCTGAGACCAGAAATATATAGAAATATAAAACTAACAACTTACTAAGCAACAATAACTAAGCTTACAAATATCTACTTTTCCTCAATGAGTATTA
>JAUMHP010000057.1:2319376-2333260 GCA_032361065.1 Enteromius trimaculatus
TGCAGTCTGTGAGGAGCTCTGTGTGGATGCTGGAGGAGTCTGAACACACTGAAACGGGCCAGAGAGCAATATGTGTGATTTCTCTGCAATAACTGTAGAGAAATCGTAAATAATTGAATCAGAATCAAATAGAGACTGGGGCGGAATGTTAACTAATGTAATGTATTAATGTAAAAAAGTCAATTTTGTATTAGACACCGAATGTAAGTCCCCAAAAAACTAAAGACATTTTTATTCATTCGAAAGTTAATTTAAAGAAATAATATTTGTTGAGTTAACCTAACAGACCAAACTCGCCATCAAAATAAAACAAAACAAAAAATATATATATTAAAGAAATAGAAATTGAATGAACCCATGTCTTGCATTTTGCAATAATTAATAAGTTAATAAATTAATCTTAATAATTCGATTTAAATTAATAATATGATAATTAGACTAGAATAATTATAATCATTCCTTTTTATTTATTGCAGTACTGATTGATTGCATGCTGCCCTAGAGCTATTTTACTCAAGTTCCTCAGTTTTATCTCGGCAAAATATTGTCCTATCCTAACAAACCATACCCCAATAGAGAGCTTATTTATTCCGTTTTCAGGTGATGAATGAAAGTCTATATAAAATGAAACCCTATGGGTTTGTGGTCCTGTGACACAAATTTACTCTCTTATTACTCTCTTATTTAATTTTTTATATCAATAAACTAAAAGATTATGCAATTTAAATCAATCTGATAAATCAGTTAGATCAAAAGCCATCTTTATTGCTTTTGCTGTCTGATCACATTACTTAACACGTGTAATGTGGTGAATTATGTTACTAACTATAGTTTTGTCATGTAATTTGGAATCAGTAACAGACTACAATTCGTCTGATGAAAGTCATGAAAAAAAGTGGAGAAGACGAGACTGAAACTGCTGAAATCTAATTCCAAAAACTATTTAGGCCTATATAATACCACTCCATGCACTTCATGTTCATGGATCACAATTTGTTTAATCGCAATTCATTACACACTGAACAGACATTTAGAAGATCCCAACACTGAAGATCTGAATGTGTAAATAAAGCTTTGTAAATACTTTACTTGCAGCACCATGTTGTGAATGTGTCCCATCCTGTAATCAAAAGTTCATACCCAGATCAGGACAATCAAAGCTTGCAGTAATGTAGTAGAAATATCTCCATCTAGTGGAGAATTCTATACTAGAATCCATCACACATACTGTATAGTGAATACGTATCTAAACTGCTCAGTAGAGAATGAATAGTTTTAATAGTGGTGCAGAGCATGAAGCAGCTCTATAACACAGACAAAGACATAATAATTAAGCGTGATGAAAACAGAGCTCAGAAAAAAAAAACAGTTCATCAATAATGATGGCGTTTACCAGTACATTTTTTGAAGAATAGCCGTGTGAAAAACAGCCTCTCCGATAGATGGCACTTTATATTCTGTGCCCAAAATTATACTGGATACAGACCAAATCAAAACAAAAGAAATGAATGTGAAATGTGTCCCCAAGCGTAGACTCTTACTCAGTGCTGGGCCAGCGATGGACAGAACACACACTGGGTTATTTTGACACAGCTGGTTGGGTTTTTATCCAACATGTTGAATATACAACAAATAAAATCCATTTATGTTAATGCGAAACAGCAGCTGCTTTGTGCAAATTAAGACAGTTTATAGCGCAATAAAGACTTTAAATGAAATGAAATGTATGGAATGCTTTATTTTGCTGAAGAAGTTCACCAAATCGGCGACGGCACTGAGAACTCCTCTCCTCTCCTCTTACCCAGCATTACAAATGACCCTGAAACTCTAAGTGCGGTCTGATAGGTCTAACTCAGTCTGATCTAAAGACATCATCACATCTGTACATCTGTATCAGTAGCCAGTGAGCTTACAGCTCAGTATTCAAATACCTGGCTTTTGTTGCAGCAGTCTGGCGGTGTGCTTCAGAAACCCTCCACCTTCCCCCATCTCCACCTGTATAGATCAGCTATGAGGTGATTGGTGTATGCTAGTATAGCGGTTATTCATATGTGTTATTTGTGCAGCAGCAGTATTTCCTACATGCTCTCAGCAGCATGTTGTGGATATATTAGCAGATCTATTCTGCAAAGACCATACACATTAACACTGTCATGTACATTACCATGCCAATCCGTCTCAGAGCTGTCTCGACAGAACTTAGTTACAGATAAACTCCCAGCACCTGGGAAGAAAATATTGAAGTAACCCTATAAAAGGGCCCAAAAAGTTGAACCCAGCATACAGGTAAAACAATAACCCTGCATTTTTATAGTGTACAGGAATTAATAGCAAAACATTATGATTTTAATAATTATCAAGTATAAAAGAAATCTGCACAATACTACCACATGCAAGCTAAGCTTTGTTTTCAGGGAAGAGCACAGGTTCTCTTCTGGCCTGACATTAGTTAATTTACCACAAATATGTGAACCTTTAATGAAACTGACTTGAAGTCATTATGTATTTAACAATAAAAAAAGCTAATTCAATGTTTATGGCAGATTTTGGGGCGAACTTGCCAGTTTTTTCTTGTTTTTTTGTGCTATTATAATTAAAAAAGAAATAGAGACTTTACTATCCTGTAAACAGACGTGAAGTGATGTAGCGACATGATCTGATACATGCATGTAAGATACTAATAACTCAGCCCTATGTGTTTCCCAGATCTGTTATTATCACGAAATGGGGAAAAAATTGATTTTGTGACAGCTTACATAGATTGCTGTCATGAATATTCATGAGGAGCCGCTGAAGAATGCCACTAAAGTTTTCGCCCCAGTTAACACTGAAAGCTGATGCCGTTTATGAAAAAAATAAAGATTGGCATCAGTGGTTTTATAAAGAACCTTTAACTTCCATTACTACTTAATATTGTGGAAAAAAAAAGATTCTTTATGGTGGAAAATGAAGGCATTTCCTCTATATGACACTGAAAAAAAAAAACCTTCTTACTTAAAGAGTGTAGTATGCACATAAATTACAGAACTGTAGATCACACAAGGTGTGAGGGTCTCACAAGAATGTGGTGATGCTTTTGGACAGCTGCAGAACTCAATTTGTCCACTAGAGGTCGACGGAGCTGCAACTTTACATAGGGAAATGGTGAATTAGTGATAATGTAACTGAAAGAAAGATCCTAGAGGTTAGCTCGGCTTAGAAGGTAGAAACTTAGAAATAGGCAGTGGTATTTTACTTATTTATTTGTTTTTATTTAGTGGAATTTGGCCAAAAGTATAACAAGGGCTTTATTTAACTAGTATATAGGTAAGGATCTAAAATAATACATGCACACGAAAATGTAGGCATTGCTTGACAGTAGTCACGAGAGTTTTGAAAAGCCACTGAGACTCCATTTCCCAGTGTTACCGAGTATGAGCGTCCTTGTGCTAAAACAGCCCAGTTGATGAAAAGCCTCCGAAGAGGAGGAGGGATGCGTGCTCGTGACGTCAGCGATGCACCTGCGAGGCGCTCTGTCGCATCATCTCACTGGCGCTGCTTTAGAATGAACGAGAGCGAGTTGCGCTGCATCCGACCGGACCGCCGGGTCGCCACATGCTCAAACTCCGCTCCTCTCGCGGAGCATCTGTCGTTTGAAGTTTGCCAATGACACGCTGGGCTCTGCAAAACGCGCGTCTCTCTCGTTTCGTTTACAGATGACCGTCGCGGCAGCTATGGCAGGGTCAAACATGGTGTTTTCCGATGTTGAAAGTTTTCTAGACGAGCACCCGGATTTATTAGAGGACTACCTGAACAGAAAAGGGAAGGCGAGTATGGTGGAAAAGTGGATGAAGAATCACCACGCCACCAAAACTCCGGCGAACTCCAGCGCGGACGCGGAGAAAGCGACGAACGCGTGCGGTAAAGACAGCTGGGCGAGCAGAAGCGACGGGCTGCAGAGACGAGCGTCGCAGAAAGAACTGAGGAAAACCTTCGCCAGGTCTAAAGCCATCAACGCCAACAGGACGTACGACGAGCACGTCAACTCCAGAGCACAGGAGCCGCTGAGCAGCATGAGGAGGCGCGCGCTGCTGCGTAAAGCCAGCTCGCTGCCGCCGACCACCGCGCACATCCTCTCCGCGCTGCTGGAGTCCAGGGTCAACATCCCCCAGTACCCCTCCACCGCCGTAGACTACAAATACTACCTGAAGGAGCACAACGAGAGGGAGTTCTTCCTGGAGCTCGTCAAAGACATCTCCAACGACCTGGATTTGACCAGTCTGAGTTACAAGGTCCTGGTGTTCGTGTGCATCATGGTGGATGCTGACCGCTGCTCCCTGTTCCTGGTGGAGGGACCGGCCAATAAAAAGACTCTGGTGTCCAAGTTCTTTGACGTTCACGCTGGGACCACAGTGTTGCCCTCTCTCAGTAACTCGGATGAGGTGCAGGTGCCCTGGGGAAAGGGCATCATTGGATATGTGGCTGAACACGGGGAAACTGTCAACATTCCCGATGCATACCAGGTGAAGGCAGGAATAAAGTGATTGCTCCTTGTCCAAAAGAAAGAAAAAAACACCTTCAAGGGTGTGTTTGGAGTCACAGTCGTAAAGGGATAAAAATATCAGCCAAATAAGTCAATTTCCTAGGCATGTCTATTTTCTTTGGGATTCTATTTAATTCCAACAGCCGTTTAGGATCGTTTCCAAATTCATCTGTGATTAGAAAGACTTTACAATACAGTAGGATCATGTTACATTATCATATAAAGAGGACAGTCACTGAGGGTGACACACAAACACATTTTAAGTGAAGCAGAATATGATATATGTTTCTCGTCCAAAAGTCCTAATGTGCACAGGATTGATAAAATCCTACTGGATAACGTGAAAATCAGGTTATTATTTATTATTATTTTTAATATGTACTATAAGATCGTTAAAGTAATAGGCAGAAAAGTATTTGACAGAGACAGTTATTGATGCTTATAAGGTGAAGCAGAAATAAAATGATGATGATTCTGATGGAAGTTCTGCTATAACTGTGATTCAATGTGAAGGGAAGAAATCACGCACAATCAAACTAAATCCTATATTTATTTAAGTGTTAATCTTAAAGAGACAAAAATGTCACTTTTGGTGGAGTTTCCTGATGCATAACAGCGGAAGCAGTTTGTACTCTCTCAGGAATAAAGGTTCAAAAGCTGTCACTGGGGTGGGACCTTTACAAAAGGTACATGTTTGTACCTAAAGGGTCCATTTTGGTACCTCAAAGGTACATATTAGTACTTATTAGTGTATATATTTGAACCGAATGGGTACCTTTTGATAAGATACCACCCCAGTGACAGCTTTAGTACCTTTATTTCTGAGACTGTGGTTCAGACTGAAAGCTGAGAACAGAATTGCTAATGATTTTCTATTCAAACTTCCATCCTAATGAGAGAAAAAACACTTTACGAATCTTTAGTAAAACAGTTTTGAAAGTTGTAGCTTCATACAATACGTGTTATTGTAAGTACAGCATAATTTACATCAATATAATACACAGAATTATCCCACTGGATAAAAAAATAGTTTCTGGGTTTGATGGTTTTAGGGAAGCTTGTCTTGGGGATCAGAACCAGCTAAACACCAGGAAAAGAGACTGGTCAACACCACCTAAAGCTGTATTGTATTGAATTGTTAAATGATTCTCATTTGGGGCCAGTGGAAATTCAGTTAGGGTTAGGAAGCATTAGCATTTGTGGTGAGGTCACTCACATGACATTATCCCATACAGATAATGACCATCACACAGACAGGAGAGTGTTTTATTGTGACCCTGGGTGATGTTTTTGGTTCGATTATTCCCGGGGATCCATAAAGGGCCTCAGTGAAATAATGAGTAGTGTGAGAGTATCTGAGTATTGATTACGGAATCGATCAGCTCAGACAAACTTCATCCTCTCCGTTCTACAGTTATAGTCCTGATGCTGTGATGATGATGATGCCAGTTCGCGGTTCTCTAATTAGTCTGTCAATCTGCGTTTGCCTCTTCATTTAGCAAGCGGAGCAGATCATTAAAACTGCATTATTTATAGCAGTAAACTCAGCATTTCAGACACCACACGAGATGGAAGTTAATATTCAAATTATTTTAAAATAGTAACACTAAGTCATTACTGCCATTATATATAAATTGTAGCTACATAGATTATGTACGCAAGTAAAAAAGTTTATGATATTTAAACACGAACTAATCTTTTAAGCTTATTTAATGTTAGTGTTTGTTAATGTTAAAATATTATTAAGTTACACTGCTCATCAAAAGCTTGGAATAATTAATAATTAGACTATGTTTATTTGATCAGTTATAAACTCTCACGTAGTCAAATATATTTGTTTTATTATTTCACTATACTACAAACATTCATTCCTGTTTTCAGCATCAGTCTGGGTGATCCTTCAGAAATCATTCAAATATTCAGATTTGCTGCTCAAAAAGCATTTCTTACACTCAAAAAATGCATGGTTGTTTTAACCCAACTTTGGGTCAAATATGGACTAACCCAACATTTGGGTTAAAAATAGAATGGAAAAGTAGCATTTTAAGTAGTCCAAAGCATTTTTAGAGTATATTATTAATGTCGAAGACAGTTGTGCTGCTGAATATTTATGTACGGATTGTGTGTTATGTATGTATTGTAATACGTTACCATTTAAAAGTCTGGCTAATTGTTAAAGAAAAAGAAAGAAAATACTTTTACAGTTTCACAGACAAGGCTTAAGATAATCCCAGCATGTTTGAGCTGTCTCAGATGAAAATCTAATCTTTCTCTGACATACCTTAAAACACGTCAGTGTCATTGTTCTGTGTTAAGATGCACACCTGTAATATTTTCTTATAAGGTATTTTTGTAAATGTTGCTTAAATATCTCAATTAAACTAATGTTTAGTCCTGGCTTAAGCTAAGCCCCGTTTGTGAAACCGTTACAAAAGATTTCCATTTCAGCTATTCATCAGATATATCTGCAACAGTGTATTAGGGTTTCCACAAACATATTTAGCAGCAAGAACTGCATTCAGCAATGATAATATTAAAAATCATAATTAATCATTGAGCACCAATAATAATTAAAAATAGCTGAGCAGCATATAATTCCGTATTATAACGTCAATTTAAAATGTGTATAATATTTGATAATATTACATTATTTTAATCAGATAAATGCAGCCTTGGTGAGAATAAGAGAGTTTTTCTTTTATTCCAGTCTTTTGCTCGTGTGTTCTAAAGAACTGGAGAGCAGAAATATTCTACTCCAGGCAGAGTAAGGAGTGTTTCTGTCACTTTCAGTATTTTTTGCAGTTCTGTTTAGTGCCGCTAGCAGCACAGCAGTGACACACTTCACCTCTAATTAGTTTGGCTTCTCCTAACAGTTATTATAAGTGTTCCCGTTCAGCTGAGAGTGACTGTCTCTTGTTTTCTTTTGTAGGACCATCGATTCAGTGATGAGATTGATAAACTCACCGGATATAAAACCAAGTCTCTGCTGTGCATGCCCATCCGCAACAGTGATGGCGAGGTCATCGGGGTCGCACAGGCCATCAACAAGAGTCCCAATGGAGCTCTCTTCACCGAAGATGATGAAAAGGTACCACTTGCAAACTCTCCGTTACAGCTCTTTACTCGCTGAACCTTATTAGACAAGTTAACTATGCTTGCTTTCAGCCGTCTAGAAGCCTTTGAACTAGTGTGTAAAACGCAACACAGACATGAACTTTTTCTCCATCCTGAATGGTTTAATGTTAAGAATGGAAATGAATGCTGAGACTGACACGTGAGTGGCAGAGGAGGTCAGGGGTCATCTCTTAGCTTTCAGGGTGGAGTTTTTCATATCATTAGCAAAGCATTTCTACCTAAGGATGTTGATTTTTAGATGGTAGCTGTCTGAGATGGTGAATGGGAATGCCATTTGTGTAACATTAGCAAGACATTATTAGCTGTTTAATAACACAGTCAATCCAAAGGCCTATGATATCAATTACTGTTATTTGTCCAACATTGCTAAGAGTGATGCATAAAATATACTCTGATTCCCTATAAGTCATTCTTCCTCTTATTCATTAAAATCAGTTTCTGGGTAGTGCCATTGTGTAGCGTTTACTACTTCTGTTAACTTGAGTGGAAGAGGAGCAGGTCAGGGCTTGCTGTTTTAGTTGTAATCTCAAGTGTCATTGGTCATTCCCCTTTTCTGGAAGTCAGTATTGGATGCCTGTTATAAGATGAGTCATTCACTTGACTTGAGAGATGGCGTTGGATCATAGGTTAGTTATTGTTTCATAGGCTTATTTTATTTATTCATTTATTATTGATTTTTTCTTTATTTCCTGTAAACTTTTTCAGATACTTTATGAAAAGACTTTTTAAACCTCTCATGCAATTTCATGATAAATCTTTCAAGTAACCAGTAGTACAGTTTCATATTATTTGCATCTTGAAATGAAAAGTTCTGTATCCCTTTATGCTGTTTTTTATTTGTTTTGTCATGAAAATAACTGAGCCTTTAAATCTCCTTTGTAATAGGAATGATTATAAATCAAGAACAAGGCGTTTACAGCTGTATTTATAACTGCTTACTAATGACTATTAATGTTGGATTTATAAAGGATGAACCGACTGTGTACTAATGCTTAACTAATGATTCATAGTGTGTAGTTATTATAAAGTGTTACCATTTTTATTTTAATTTTTTAGGGATCAATTCAGGCACCGTTTTAAAATTATCTATTTGGGACCATTATCGAAAAAAACCCTAAACGATACCCAACCCTAGTGATGTGGGCGTTTACATGTTGCACGCTTTTTGTGGATGATTATAATATCTATAGAGCACTGAGCGAGTGGGCATGGTCACATTAGGAGGTAATGAATGAGATGTGAAAGACTGGACATTGCGTTGGTTTCATATGAATTACTTTATTACAAAATGTTGGTGAACAGCACACCCGGTTTGTTTTCATTATTTTATAAATGCACAAAGATTTGTTGTTATGTGTGAATACAAAAAAGGAAGTGTAATTTAAGTTCTTTTCAGAGTTATTAGGAGAAGTTTGCTGACCCCAATGAGTTAAAGGGATCACCCACAAATGAAAATCCTGTCATAAATGATTTATGTTGTTCCAGACTCATCCAAATCTGTGCAACACAAATTAAGATATATTTCTTAAGATCGTTAAAAAGGTCCATGTGACATCAGTGGTTTAACTGAATAAATTTTGCGCACTGTGAAAACAAAAATAACAACTATATTCAACAATTTTTGTTTTCTTTTGCACACAAAAGTTTTCTAGTAGCTTCGTAAAATTAGGGTTGAAATAATCTCCTTGCTAGATTGTTGAAAAAATATATATTATATATATTATCAAAAAGGAAAGGAAAGGACATGACAGGTACACACACATACACCCGGAGCAGTGTGCAGCCATTGCTGCAGCGCCCGGGGTGCAGCTGGGGGAACGGTGCCTTGCTCAAGGGTCTCACCTCAGTCGTGGTATTGAAGGTGGAGAGAGCGCTGGTTATTCACTAACCCCACCCACAATCCCTGCCACACACGGGACTTGAACCCACAACCTTTGGGTTACAAGTCCAAAACCCTATCCATTAGACAAACAAAAGTCTTACAGGTTTAGAACAACATGAGGTAGTAATTAATGACAAAAATGTATTTTTTTGGTTGCATTATCTCTTTAAAGAGCCCAAATATGTAGAATTTAACTAGATTATCCAGTCAGTACAGACATACGTTTACATGAAATTCCTCTGCCCTGCTAAGAAAAATAGCATTTTGCTGCAAATGACTATAAGACCTATTTATCTGATCTAAAATGCAGCTGCCCTCATGTTTTGCCACAAAACAGCATTTGAAAATATATTTTCTGTCATTTTTACAGGACTGATATATGAAGAGTGTACAAAGTAACATAATTTTAGCAACAGTGTGACAGTAATACATAACAGGCACAATACCAGTATAAACTTAGTTATCTATTAGTACATTATGTGTCACATGACTAAACATTGTTTTCACAGTCCACTCTACAACACAAAAATACAGCTTTTTGGTTTTTTTTTGGAATCCACTTTGAAGACCGTTTTCATAAAGCTCAATTATCATGGACAAAGGGTGCTTTCACACCTGTAGATCAACTGCTGAAACAGGGTTTAAAATAATTATAATGTTGCTTTTTATTCTTGGTGCTTTCACACAGAAAGATTTCTAAACGGTATTGCTAAAACAAGTCATGTGCAAGTAAACTGTCCTCTCACTGGTCAAAGTTCCAGTAATCCACAGCTGTCATCCATCAGGATTGATCTACAACTGCTTCAAGGGCTTATTTTGTTTTTTTTTGTAGCTGCCGTATTCACTTATTAATGTATAATTTTGTGCAGGAGTCCAGGATCTGTTGTAAAAAGATTGTTAAAATTCGCCTACAGATCTGGCCATTCAAAATGCGCACAGGAAGGAAAATGGCCTCGCGTGACACAGATGTATTATGCGGTAACACAAAAAATGCTTTGAAACAGGAAAGACATGATCAGTAGGGGGCAGTCATGTAACGCACTGAACTGAAGCTGCAGATCCCCGGGAGCTTATTGCTGATTGGTGCAAACAACTGTGACGTTGCATTCTCTTCTAAAATGTTTTATTTTTTTAATCTAATTTCATGTGTTTTAGTGTTTCAATTCTGCGTGAATATTATGACCGTGCATTATATGTGTGAGATATGTGATTGTTGTCATATTACTATCAAAATCTAAAATACATGTCCATCCTTTTTTACTTTAACACAAACATGTATTTTAGATTTCGATAAGCCTTTCACATGCCTTTTTGCGCAGTTACACATTACAACTTTCATCTTCAAAACAAATTTAAAACATCATACATTTCAATTTATTAAAGCAACATCAAATGATGCATCACAACCTGAGGAATCTTATCACATCACGTGCAGCGCTTGTGCCAACAGAGAAAAACCTAGCTGTATATATCCTAAAAGAAATACATAGGCCCATATTCCAAATATATTTTTGGATATTTTATAACGAACTAATATATTAACAAAACAAATAAAAAAACAAATAAAAAAACTGCACCAAACAGCAGCTTCTCTGAGGAAGTTCTCTGCAGGTTTTAGCTTTCAATTTTCGACACAAACGATTGGATATGCACCTAATAGCGCACATTTATATCTATTATTATTTATATCTATTATTTTACATATATCAATTTTATTTTAGCCAATTCGTGATTTGAGAAGGCAAACTGGAAAATAGAGTAGGTCAACTCACTGTCTGCCGCTTGGTTTTTACTGTAAGAAACAAAAAGCTTGCATTTAACGAACAGATATGCTCCAAACTTTTTTCTAAATTAACTTAATAGAAAAGAGAGGAAATTATAGATACTTTGGAATTACATAAAGAATGAATTACCAATATGGTGCGAGACATTGAAACAATTGCTTGTAAAAACAATACTTCAATTTAAATAATGCCATTATGCTCATAATGATTATTTTTCATTTTGTTTTTCTTTTAAGTCAATTTAGAAAAACCTTTTATAAGTATTTGTATTTTAAAGCAACAACCAAGCGGCCAGCGGCAGAAAGTGAGCTGATGCCATTACAAATTAGCCTATACATACTTAAATAATTCAAGCACATAAAAATGTTTTAACGTTAAACCTCACTATAATAATAAAAGTGCGCTAGTCTATCATATCCACATGTGTTCAGAGACTTAAGCTCGCTCCAGGACACGGATGCACCAGTGCAATCACTTTTATTCTTTCAGTGGAAACAAAATAGCCTTTGTTGTCGTTTTTTTCTGATAAAGGTAACATGCATCATTCGGAAGTGTAAAGGGTCTACTTTTATTAATGTGCAATATCAACAAAACGTGATTTTCTGCCTTCGCTTCTTGAACAGGAGCAAAAATGAACCGAAAAGATATGATAAATGTATCTATAGAAAGCTTTAAATTACCATTTAACAAAAAAAATCGAAACCAAAACCTCCTTAATTATAACCAAATCGTAATCCATTAAGATGACTTTTAAGTCACCAATGACGAGATTGTCATTGAGTGTGTTTACATGGACCCTCTTAATGCTATGATTATAAGATTTTGGCAATATTGCGATTAAACTTTACTTCATGTAAACGCAGTGCTTCGATTATAAGAATGCGATTATGCTCATAATCGCAGCAAGCATCATCTTATTAACATGCACTAAGAATTTGACCACTTTACACTCAGCAACATTAAAGAGACTGAACTAACTCCAGCTGGAGGGGGTGGAGGTTTGGGGTGGATACTGTATAGGTGTGAATCTCTCGCACATTCACGAGAGCGCAGCTAAAAGTTGCAGAGCAGGTTTTGCTGCCAAAAACTATTTTGGGAGACAACAGTGATTTACAGTGGACAAACCAGGGCTGCATTTCTCCAACGACAATGTAACTCGCTGATTAACCACCATAGAAAGATGCATTCAAAGTAGCTTCACACGACTGTTTCCTGAACTCGTCACATCTCCATTGTTTGAAACACTTTATTCAACAACATACTGTAGGGCCGATGTTAATGACATCACACACATGTGGTGGAGGAATAATTTATGCTATTTAACTGATTAGAGATCTCCATGACACATGTTGATTAATGCCTCTTAGCACAGGTCCAAAGCTGTAGTTCTGACCACGTTTGTGACGTTGACTGCGAACGTTCGTTTAAACTATGCTTTCGGGAAACACCGGATCATTGAACTGTGCTGGTAACGAGGAACATATCTGCAGAATGGACATAATATTGTTAAATAAACTACAGCACATAAAATAATTTCCATTAACTTATTTTTAAATCTTTCTTGGAGTGCAATTTAAAGTTGAATTAAAACATAACAAAAGGTGGTATGATATACAATCTTCAGACTGCAAAACTGTGTGAACTTTTAATATGAAACGGCTTATAAACTGTCAGATTAATTTTTATAATACACCTTTCCTCAATTTGTAGTATGCTGAGTGAATGACGATGCTCATCAAAAAAGTTTGTTTACCAACAGATAAATGTGATTGTAAATCAAAAGTACAGAAGACTGGCATTTCCTCTTTTATAGCACTGCACATCACAAGTCCAGCTCTAAATTTTACATGACCAACTTTAACCCAACTGGTTGAGAAAACATTGTTTAATAGAAACATTTCATGCATTTGATTACTAACCACATTCTCATCCTTTATGGAAAATGATTTAACTGGCCCAAACTCATTATGTTTGAGGGTGATGGTTTCACAGTGGTAAGTAGCAATGTGGAAAAGTTCACAAGTGCACTATCATAGCACAAATTGAACACAAAATGTGCCTTGAAAAGTTCATTAAATGTTCCAAGGGAGTCTGGCATGGGATGAGATGTAGAATCTGTCACTTATGCTTTTCTGACGACCAACAGCAAGGAGGTACGCTGGTCGCTGTTGAGGTGCTCCTCCAAACTGCAGCATGACTAAAGTCGAAATGAACATTAAATATTAGATACAAACAATGTCTAGTCACAGAGAAAACAACATTATAAAAAGTGATTGCTCAAACAACTCAGTCGCTACTGAAAAATGTGAATTTAAATACGTTTGAGAAACCCAAAACACAATAAAATGTCAATACCTTATGAAATATTAGAAGTCTTTCAGCAGCATCACATGCACTGATTTTTGGAGACTTCAGTCCTGGAGGTGGTGGTGGAAGGAGATGATTTCCGAAATACACATGAATTAATGTAAATCTTAAATGAAATACGTAAGGAATAATTGACGACGGGCCGTTGAATTATTAGAAAAATAATGCACACCCGAGGTGGTGATGCGGTCACG